>JAQQAE010001900.1:1640-23805 GCA_029823295.1 Pseudamia nigra
GATATAAAAGAAGCAATTAATTAATTAAGAAAACAATTGGGGTGGGGGGTAATAACTTTGACCTCAGCTGTATGTCACCACACTAATAATCACCAATTCATTGCCACACACACACAACTCAGTATGTAACTTCTGTAAACGCTACAGAATAGTGAGTTAACGTCAGGCTGCAGTTCTGACTTGACCCGTGTTGTCTGTGCTCGGTGTGATCTGAGTGGAGCCGCCGACTCAGCTGAATCCAGATATATCCCACAACCCCCTGCAGGTCATCAGATCCCATACAGCCGTTTCATAGGCACATTCACCAAACACCAGGCTCCACTGACTTCTGTGACCTGAATTAAAACATAAGACATGTAACCACGTGTATCTTTACAAACATCTCCTTTTTCCTTGGTCTTCACCCTGCTATCTCTGCCTTTTCTCCAGTTTAGTGGGAGGATGGGTAAGTCCTCTGAAGTCAAAAGTTTGGGCACACCTTCTCCAATGTTTTTGAAGACATTGATACTATGAAAGAACATGCATGGTATTATGTAGTAACATGTTTTACATCTTAGTAGTCATATTTAGCTCGGCATTCAGTTGTCTTGTGCAGCTGAAGAGTGGCTACAGAGTCAGTAGTCCTGTTAGTGCTACTCCAATGAAACTGGGACATTGTGTAAAACGCAAATAAAAACAATAGCGAATGACGAGTAATAAGAATAAAGGGGACTAAAAACAAAGGTGTGTCCAAACCTTTGACTGTTAGTGTGCCAGTGTGAGTTGGCTGGTTGCGCAGGATTTTGTTTACTTTTGTTTAATTTCATTATAATTTTGCCATCTTTATTTGTGGAATTTGTATAGTTGTGGAATATGTTTTCATTTTTTTGGTTATATTTAGGTTACTTATGATTTTGTTCAGTCTCAGGTAATTTTTTTCAATATGTTTGGTCATTTTAGCTCAACTTATTCATTAGTTTGTTCAGTTTTTTTCATTTTTTAAATTTTGGACATTGGGAGTATCTTGTTCGGTCAAGTTTTGGATTTTTATGGTTATTTTTATTCATTTTGTTGCTTGTTTTGTTTAATTTTGTTCGGAATTTTGTTTATTTTGTTGATTATTTTCTTAATTTTTGTCATAATGATAATTCTCATCATTCTTTTTGATCACTGTTTAATTTGTGGACTTTTATTTCTGTTTTTCTTAGTCAGTTTTTGAATTATTTAGGTTATTCAGTTTTTTGTTCATTGTGTAGATTTTCAGTTTCTGGTCAATTTTTGATTCGTTTGTCTATTTTATTGTGCATTTGGTGAGTTTATGGACTATTTTGGGACATTTTTGTTTATTATTTGGTCAAGTTTTGTTCATTTTATTTCCCATTTGTATTTTGTTTTTGTTTAACTTTCTTGGTTATTTCATCATTTTCCCCCTTTTGGGTTTTGCTGAATTTCAGATGATTATGGTCTTTTTTTTTCATTTTCTTGATGAATTTGTTCATTTTAGTCAATTTTTTGATTATTTTGGGTTATTTTGTTCAGTTTTTGTACTTATTTTTGGTCAGTTTTTGTCATTTCTTATTATTGGTTCAGTTTTGTTCATGTTATTGACTTTTTTTCATTGGCTCGTGTAACGATGGCGTTGACACTGGCGCATCTTTGGTCCTTAAGGTTTTCTTGGAATCATCCCAAAGAGAAATGAGTGACTTTGTCCACTAGGTGTCCCTCTTTACTCTCCGGAGTCAAAATGTGTCACTCGTGCCATGATTGTAGTTTTCACGCTGACATCTTTGACGCTAACGAGTGTTTGATTTGTCGCCCGTTGTCTCCCTGGTCACTGTGCTTTCATTTCCTGTGTTGATTTGTGAGGTTTGTTGTTTCAGGAGCGGCCGGCTGCGTGGCCACACTGCTCCATGATGCCGTCATGAATCCAGCTGAAGGTACGGTGACCCTTTGAATCTGTAACCATTTTTATTTGACAGAAAACATTTAGCACAGGAAATCTGCAGGTCCAAGCGTGAGATCCTTAAAAAGTCACACGTCAATTAATCAGGTCTTCATGACCACAAACATTTCATTAACTGTTGGAGAGTATTTTGTTCGGTTTTTGTTTTTTTTGTTTTTTTTCCATTACATTTGGTCATTTTTGTTCACCTTGCTGATTCATTTGTTTACAATTTCTACAATTTTTTTAAGTCGATTTGTGCATCGTTTTGCTCATTGTAGTTTTTGTTGATTATTTTCTTCAATTATTGTTATTTTTTTGATTATCTTGCCAAGTTATTGTTCATTTTGATCACTTTTTCTTTGTTTTGTGGATTTTTTTTTTCAGTTTCTGGTAAATTTTTTGGTTCATTCTGTTCAGTTTTTGTGCATTTGATTGACCGCTTTTAGGTCAATTTATGGACTATCTGGGTCATTTTTGTTTATTATTTCATTCACTTTCATTTGTTTTAGTTGCTTGTTTTGTTCACTTTCTTGGATGTTTAATCATTTTCTGTTTTCATATTTTAGTGAATTTTTGAATGTTACGGTAATTCTAGTTGATTTTCTACATTAGTTTGTTTGTTTTTTGTCAAATTCAGTCTATTTTTGCATTGTTCAAGTTGTTTTGTCTAGTTTTTGTGCATTTGTTAGATGTTTCTGGTCAATTTCTGCATGTATTTGATAATTTTGTTAATTATTTTGTTTAATTTTACTCATTTTGTTAACTTTTTTGTTCACTTGCTTTGTTATTTAATCTTTTTTTTTTGTTTTTGGGTTTTGGTGAATTTGTGGATGATTATGGCCGTTCATATTCTTGATTGATTTGTTCATTCTTTGCTCTTTTTAGTCTATTTGTTGATGATTTTGTTGACTCGGTTCTTATATTTTTAATTCTGATGTGATAAATGTGAGCGTATGTTGATGGTAGAAGCTGTGTAGAATGCATGAGAAGTTGTACTTTCTGCCAGAATTGAAGCTTGTAGAGGTTGCAGGTGCGACGCAGGGGCCGAGTGTCCCTGCAGACCCCCCCCGCTGCCTGTCGTCCACCTGTCCCGACGTGTCAGTAGAAGGACACTGCACAGAGTCATCCTGTGCAGCTGCTGGATGGGACGCAGCTGTCGGAACCAATATACAGCTGTACTTCTTATTGTATCTCACACTGCATGTGTTTAACTGTAGCTTCAAATCAGCCACTGCAGTAAAAGATGATAAACTCATGAATTATGTGCAACATTGATATTATTTGCATCACATATATTTACATTTCCATGTACTGTACTAGAAGTTTCAAGTTTCATAATGTTTTTGTTTCTCAGCTTGGTTCAGTAGCGAAAAATCTGTCAAAAATTATTTGCACATTGTCGATTTCGCCTAATGTTCAGATCCTGGGGGGTTAAAAGAGTCAACCAAGATAAAAGGACATGTGGTGTAGCTTTTTTTAAATTGAGTTGGCCAATTTTTATTTATTTGTTTATTTATTTCGTAGATTTTTATGTTAATATTTGTTTATCTATGTGATTTTCTTCATTTTTGGTCTTTTTTTGTTCATTCCATGTATTATTTTGTTCATTTGTTTCTTTTTTTTTCATTTTATATTCAGTTTCTTTATTTTTTTTTTTTTTTTTGTGAATTTTCTTCATCCTTTTGCTAATTTTGTGCATTTTGTTGGTTTTTTTTTATTGTTGTTCATTTTTGTGATTATTTTTGCTTCTTTTTAGATCATTTTTGTTCATGTTCTGCTTCATTGGAGATCTCTAGAGCCAAATGTTCAGATGTTCAAATCTCCAAAGTCCCTAGACCCAAACTAACCAGACATGGCATGAGTAGTCAGGGTAGGGCGAAGGGTTGCTATGGCAACTGGCATCTAATTGTCACATGGGTAGTCAGGGTAGGGGGAAGGGTTACTATGGCAACTGCTATCTAATTGGCCCATGGGTAGTCAGGGTAGGGGGAATGGTTACTATGGCAACTGCTATCTAATTGTCACATGGGTAGTCAGGGTAGGGGGAAGGGTTACTATGGCAGCTGCCATCTAATTGGCACATGGGTAGTCAGGATAGGGTTATGAGGTACTGTGGCAACCACTACCTAATTTGCATATTAATTGGGTAACAGCAATCAAAACCTATTTTGACCTATAGAACCAAAACTACTATACAAATTTTACTGTGTAATAGATGAGGCTCCTGTCGCTCCTCAAATGACCTTTTCCTGCGTTTAGTGCATTGTTTTATTCAGTTTCATATTAGTTTTGCTCTTTTATTATCGCTTCTGTTCATTTAGTTTATTACTTTCTTCATGCTCGTCATAATTTTTTTCTTTTTAGATGTCTTTGTGTATTAGTTGTTTCACTTTTGCTTACTTTCTTTGTTAAATTTTGTTCTTGAGGTTTTATTTTGTTCAGTTTCTTAATTTTTTTGATTAAATATCTTTCACTATTTGGTTGCTCATGGTCTTTTGGTTGATTCATTTCCAGCCTTCTCAACTGTTCACAGCATTAAATGAAAATAAAACAAGTTTAATGTGAAGTCCTGTACATGTTATCATTTTTATGTTAAAGTAGTAAAACCATAATAGTGCTATTTTTTTTTTTTTGTTTAAGTCCCAAGGAGATGCCAGTTTTCTGTTTTGGCTCTTTCATGTTGTAGGAACCGCTGATTTAAACTAAAATTCTTCATGTACCTTTTAGTGGATTTTGTAGCTGTATCGTCCACTTCAACCACTTCTTGTAGCAGGTCACTTGGAGACAATTTATGCAACAGCAACCATATTTCTAGGTAGCAGTTTTCTGCATTTGTTCTGATATCTTTGTCTTCCCATTCTCTCTAGTCGTGAAGCAGAGGATGCAGATGTATAACTCGCCGTACCGTGGTGTGTTGGACTGTGTTCGTGCAGTGTGGCAGAAGGAAGGCCCCGCGGCGTTCTACCGCAGCTACACCACCCAGCTCACCATGAATGTGCCCTTCCAGGCGCTCCACTTCATGACCTACGAGTACCTTCAGGAGCTGCTCAACCCCCACAGACAGTACAACCCCTCGTCCCACATGTTTTCTGGGGCTTTGGCCGGGGCGATTGCAGCTGCAGCCACCACTCCCCTGGACGTGTGCAAGACCCTGCTCAACACCCAGGAGTCTATGGCGCTCAGCTCTTTGCCCTCAGCTCAAGGGCCCGGTCAAGGCCAAGGAGCCCACAGACACATCTCAGGCCTCGCCCACGCCTTCCGGACAGTTTACAGGCTGGGCGGCCTGCAGGGCTTCTTCAAGGGAGTCCAGGCACGCATCATCTACCAGATGCCCTCAACAGCTATCAGCTGGTCAGTCTACGAGTTCTTCAAGTACGGACTCACCAAGCACCAGCACAACAAGAGGAGAACACAGCACCTGGAGGTCGAGATGTAGACGTCTCTTAGCCCTTTTCCACCAACAGGGAACCAAGTCTGTTCTTGTTCCTGACCTTAATTTTGAATTGTTCTGAGCACAAAAAAACAAAATTTGTTTGTGAACTTTCAACTGAAACTAAAAATATTGCTGTTTTCCTGTGAACCAACATGGGCGTTTCACATTTTACTTGTTATAAGTAGAAGATGGAAAGAGGATGTGTATTTCCATAAGCATATTTAATGTGCACTAGAAAAGATTGATGGAAATTCAGATCAACCTCCTGAATTTCACAATGTTTTTTCACTCATTAGAGGTGGTGTACATGTGCATAAAGGAAACAGAAACACATTTTTTTCCATATGAACCTGAAATGCATCTATAGCTAAGGTAACGCTTTACAACAGGGAACAAATTACTCTTAAAGAAGTCTAAGTGAACCTACTAACAAACCCTAAGCCTAAGAAAGACCCAGTACAGTCGAAATACATATGCTAATAAGCAGTTAATTAGTAGCTAATATGCATTTCCTATTCCTAAATCTGACCATAGCTAATCTGTATCTAAATCTCAACTAACTTTAATTTGCATGATTTCTCTGCTGTTTACATGTCTTTCTAGATATTCCAGTGAACTTTGAAGAAACATGACAGCAGTCAAAGATGTTGACTATTCTTGTCTCACCCCTGGAAAACTTTGTTCGAAATTAGGATATTCACATGGTAATCTAGTGTATTCGCTCTAAACTCCTTTGTGGAAACACACATCATGCACATGCATCATGTTTTTTGCTTCTTTTCAAATGTTTCCTTCAGAATCACAGTACATTTTATGGAAATTCAGCTACTGTATAAGTCAGGAAACTGCAGTATTTCTAATAACAGCTGCCTGAACCTGGTACCGATGGCGCGTTCCATTTACCTCAGAACTGGGAGCGACATAAACTCCAAGATGATTGTGTTCCAGCTATGACGTCAGAAAAACACGACCACTCATAGGAAAGCTTGATCATTCAGAGTACAGACGCTTTTTCTCTTCCGTTAAAGGAAGTTTCTCCTCTCCCTCATCACTCTCGGCTTGTCCTGTTGGATTTGCTCTCATAGTCTATTGACACTTCAGCCTTGAATTGTGAAGCACCTAGAGATAATCTTGTATTATGGTTGGTACTATATGAATACAGTTGAACTTCAAAACAACTGTGCACTCTTAGTAACATGCCCAAGGATGAAGTTGAACAGTACTATGCTCATAACTGAGCAGTTATTACGAGCAGTGTTCATGCAATTGTTGCAAGTGGCAGACATTGGAAAGCAGACTTCAGAGGCTTTCCAGTTGCAATTTCTAACCCGGAAGTTGGAAATTCTGACTTCTGAGTGCAAATGGAACGCACCATGAGTTTAAAGAAAGCGACGAAGAAGCACAAAAAAGAATAGACAGGACGGTTTTTACTAGAATGCATTGAAAAATTAAAAAGCACTTAGAGAGCGCAGACCTCCGTCAAGGCAGCTCAGTTTGTCTTCAGAGTGAAAACCTACCTTTATCACTTGAACCAATGCTCATTTCCCCAAAAATGTTATTGCACCAAAATAATATTCTTACATTTATTTGACCCTCATTATTGGATTCTTGGACCCTGAAAACCTTCTTATTCACCAAAAATAATATTTCCATAAAGGTGGTTTTCTTATGGATTATGTTGAAGATGCATCAAATCCATTGGCACATTACTGAATCAGCAGACTTTCCACAGATTCATGTCTAGAGCTTTATTCATTAAATAGGTATTTTTCCTCAACCCCTGTACGTATAAACATCACTATATCTGGAATATTGCCCATATCTGGATCAAACTACAGGTATATTGTTTAATAAAATCTATTATGGTGTTATCCCATGCTTTTTGGTTACATTTTCTAGGTGTTATTTGTAGCAATGCAAAGATAAATGTTGACTTTGTTCCTGTCCTTTAAAAATCTTCTGGATCCAGACAATGAATCAATCAGTCCTCGAGTCATTTCTGACCTATCCTGAAAATCTCATCCAAATCCATTCATGACTCTTTAAGTTATGTTCTGAACAAACAAACAGATAAATGAACTAATACTGACAAAAGCATGACCTCCTGGGTCGAAAACAATAACAAACTAACAAAAATGAGGTGTTTCCATACTCCCTGATTGGATGACTTGAACCTGAACAGCATCAGTTCGTGAACCACGGTTCCTTTGGTGGAAAAGGGCCCCTCTCTCGGTGGTGTAATCTCCCCTCCGTGTGACGAAAAGTCAATACGCACATACAAAAAAACCCCACCTCAGCTGCCCAACCCTGTCAGGCATAGCAGACGAGAAAGACGTCTTCATCAGCTGCTTGAGTGTGATCCTGCTCTGCGATTTCCACACTAGACATGGTTTGAGTTCCGCTGTTTCTCTCGTGTAGGAGAAAACATTCTAGAACTAGTTTTCAGGTGTTTTAAAGCCATTTCAGAGACCATTAGCCTTCTCCAGACTGGGGATAAATGTGAAGAGCGCACAAGTTGTAAATGTCGTCAGCAGAGGGCAGTAGTGTTTGTTCACGCCGTTCTAGTGATCTGACATCTGCTGACCCAGGATCAGATTTATTTCAGTGTGCACTGACACATCCAGATTCCTCTGCTTAAGAAGTAGCTCAGATTTCGATGCATCCCGCTGGAATGATCCCAAAACCAAAAGACACACAGATCACCTGTGGACAACAGAAAACCTGTCCCACATCTGTTTAAGATGCTCATTTAACTGAATAATATAGAAAATCAAACTGGGACTTTCTGTTTTCAGATTTTCTATCATGCAAAGGTAAAGTGAACTAACTATGCAGGCATTATTTGGATTGATTTCTTGTTATTTTTTGATCATATATTCATTGTTGTTCATTTTGATTCTTGCTTTATTTTCACATTTTTGTTGTAGTTTATTATTTTGTCTGTTCCTTTTTCATCATTTTGTACAATTTTGGTGGTAGTTTTTGCTCACTTTTCTTTGATCTTATGATTATTTTGTTAATTTTTTGCCTCATTTTGTGCCCTCGTTTTCATTTAGTTTCTTCTTTTGTTTATTTTTCTTCATCCTGTCTCATATTTTGTTCATGCTTCATCATTATTTTGTTAATTTCTTTCTTCTGATTATTTTGCTCACTTTCCATCATCTTGCTTCTCATGTTCCCTTGTCGTTTTCTTCATTTAAATGTTACTTTCTTCATTATCTTTTTCATTTTGTTAATCTTGTGATCTTGTTCATTTGTGTTTTTTTATTCTTATCATTCAGTTTATTCTTTGTTAGTTTTTGAATTTGACACCTGATTGTCTCTGAAATGAAACATGATGGAGTTCAGATTCAGACTTTCCTCACTGTTGAGTTACTGCACATTGCCTTTGTTGTGGAAGTATCTATTGAATCACTCTTTAAATTTCAAATTCAACAGTTTAAATTCACGTGTCAACATCAAAATACCTTCTATGAACTGCAAATTGGCATTTAGGGTGTGTGTTTTTTAAATATAAAGAAAAATCAGATCCTGCAGAAGGCTCTGTTCAAACATCTATGTTAATTAAACTTCTGGTAATTTAAATATTCACCATTAATGCCTGTGTTTTGTCAGAACAGACCTGGGCAGCATTAATACTGACTTCCTGTCTGTAAACTGCAGTTTGAGACTCTTCTGTGAACTACTAAGGCTACAAATCTGTGCTTCATAGCAAACATTATGCTCCATTCATGGCTGTAAGAATCAGATTGAGTATCTGTCGTGAATCGACGTGTACCTTTGTGCCAGCACCGATCGCAGAAATGGAAGCTGTCGTTCTTACTGAGAGATGTCTGATTGTTTCTGACACTGAATTGCACTCGCTGAATAAACTCTGGGCAGTGAATCTTTATGCACTGTTCATAAACAATGACTTTGAAGTTGTGTCTTTTGTGCATGTTCATCCATTTCAACTGTACTATGTCAAGTGTCGTCAACACGTCATTTATCAGTCCAGTTGCCACATAAGCCGCTGTGTAAAATGTTGAATGCAGATGCAGGATTTCAGCTGTTCAACAGTTCAGGGTCTCTTCACATTTCCAAATACACTCCTGATCAAAATTTCAAGACCAGTTGAAAAATTGCAAGAATGTACATTTTGCACTGTTGGATCATAAGAAGGTTCTAAGTAGTTCTTCAAAATGCAAAAAGAAGAAATGGGAGTGAGACAAGAAAACATTTTGAATAAGCAATTTATTTCAAACAACCATTAAACTGAAATAGGCTGTCAGAACTATATCAGGTCAGTTCGGTACCAGGACTCTTTTACTGTGGAGCCATACTGCAGGGAATACATGCACCATCTGGTTTGACATTGGATGAAATAAACCAGACCATCCCTGGAAAAAGCATCATCTACTTGAGCACGTTGTTTAAAAACCTGTCGATATTGTTCAGCATTAAGGAGAGTTTTCCACTTGGCTTCAGTCCATCTTAAATGAGTTCAGATCCAGAGAAGGTGCCAGTGTTTCTTGGTCTGGTTTATACAGGCAGATGCCGCCTACCCTGAGCCACAGGTTCTGCTTGAAGTCTTTCCTTCCCCGTCGCCCTTAGTTTGCTCTCAGTGGTTCTGTTGGGTTTACTCTTTGTGTAGTCTTGAAGTCTCGGCCTCGAATTGTGAGTGCTTGGAGATAATCATCGATTATGAGTGGCAATATACAAATGGAACAGAGTTGAATAAAAGGTTTCCTGGTCAGTTTAGACTTTGAGAAGGTAATCACAGGTAAATTACGTGATCGTTCAAAATTCAGGGCTTGAACTTTGGCATCTTGGAAGTCCTGGAATGATCAGCAGCAGGGACGTCTCTCCTCAGAGTCCAGCCCATCCCAGCATCCCCCTGGTACCTGGTCTCCATCTCTTTTATGTCCTGATGGAATCTCTCGCCCTGCTCATCCAGCCACTCACTAGAGCAGGTGTTTTCACTGAAGAGCAATGAGTGGGAAAGTGAAATCACCTGCAGAAGAGATGGTTGGAAAGAAAGGGTGCAGTATGTCAATGATTGAAGACCCTGTTCTTGCCAGTTACGACTCCAGCCAGGTCCCAAAGTGAAAATGAAAAAGTGTGACCTGATTGAGCAAAACCAATGTGATTGAATTCCGCACGTTAAAACTGTCTTAAATCTGCTCATAAAACTTACCAAATTTAGTGTAGAGTGTGGGTGTTCAGTGTAGTTGTTTGTAACTAATCGATTTTCATTTGTTAATTCAAAAACACTGGACACATGCCTGAACTGTGCAGCATCATACTTTACACTGAACTTCACTGTTCATTCATTTTTGAAGGCCTTTCACCACCTTTTACCCGGTAGACTCCATCTTCTGTTGTCAAATGACATGTTGGAGGCATGCGCTCGCCCCTTGCCACGTTACTACTAAACGGTGGTGAAAACAACAGTGAATGTTTATTTTTAGATTCACACAAAAGTCGCCTTTTTTAATCATTTTTTTATTATTCGAATAGTTGACAATCCTGACTCTCCCCTAATTTCTAATTGCATGCTGTCTCTGATTTCATCACATTCTCTGAATCCTTTAATAGTATGATGAAATTTAGAAAATTAAACCCCCATATTCTTTGCATTTCTACACTGACAAGCATTGTTCCATCGTTTCACTATTTTCCGCTGTGACAGAGTGAGGATCGCTGCCATCTTTAAGACTCATTAACCTGATTCATTGTTCGATGTTACATTTTTTAAAGCATTTTCACAACCTTTTTAGTCTTTTTGCTACTGGCTGAAGGGCATTATCATCACCTGGGCAGGTGGGCATCAACACCCATCATAACAGAACATAATAGAATGAAACGTGTAGGCTTTTAAAATTGATACCATAGTGGTATCTATTAAAAATCTTGGACTAGTTTGAGTTCAGGTGGCCGTAAACTCAAGGTCAGAGATGAAATTTACTGAAAACCTTATGAATGTGGGAACTTACGTAGGAAATCAGGTAGGGTTTTTGAATTAATACCACACCTAAAACTGTTTATGCACATTCTTCCATTATTCCTGGCAGTGAATGACTACTTCTTAGTTCAGCCTTCTTCAGTGAAACACGCACATGTTCCATCCAGATAAACACCTACCTCAAGGTCAACGACCAGAAAAAAAAAAAAAAACTTCTCGAAAATGTGCAATGTCTGAAGAGATGGCGTGGGATTGCGGAGTCAAAATAGTTGAACTTGCTGGAAAAGTGCAAAAGTTACATTACTGTAACTATTCAGTGGGGCCGTAATCAAAGGCACTGTTGTTGCCATGGTGACCACACATTCCCTTACAGCTCTCATTAATTTCCTATGGGAAAGAATTTGTCAAAAAAGCTTAATATTTTAAAATTATAAAGGATAGAATTATGAAAAGCAATAGCAGAGATGTCCTGAACAAGATGAAACATATGAAGTTTGAATGGTTTGAATCGGACAAAAAATCCCACTAACTGGGAATTTAACTTACAGAAGGTGAGGGTTCCCACTAGTGTGTGGCAGTAATTTCACAAAAATGTTCAAATATGCATCAAATTCAATATGGGCGCATACTTTTTAAAAAATTTCTTGGTTTCACCAGTTTCTCATGTGTCGTCTTTATGCTATTTTCAATTAACCCTTTCGTGGTGTTCACTACACCAGACAGGACTCAGATAACAGTAAATTTATAGTAATTAAAATATTCACACAAAAAGTAAAGCAAAATGCAATAAGACGGTGAGTATTTTGATTTAAAATGGACAAAATCAACCGGAAAAAAGGTGAACAAAATCAGAAGAAAAATGAACTAGAACAACAATCGAAAAATATGAAAAGGTGACCAAAATTAAACGTAAAATGAGTGTAAGAAGGAAAAGGTACAAAATAGTAAAGTTAATAAAAGTGAAATAATCAAAAAAGTAGAAAGAGTGAAAAAAAACAGAAGGAAAATGAAAAAATAGAAGCAGAAGGAACAAAATAATCAGGAAATGATGAAAAAATGAACAAAATGTCAAAAAATATGAAAAAGTGAACTAATTTAATTGTAAAATAAACAAAACAGTCAATAAAAAGGGACAAGATAAGAAGCAAAAGGTATAAAATAGCAAAGTCAATAAAAATTAACAAAACCATAAGAAAAATGAACAAAATTAGAACCAGAATGAACAAAACAGTCAGAAAATTATGAAAAAGTGAACAAAATTAGAAGAAAAATGAACAAAACTGTCAAAAAATCAAGAAAAATTGAACAAAACAATCAAAAAATGAAGAAAAAGTGAACAAAATAATCCAAAAATTATGAAAAGAGAGTAAAATTATAAAAAAAATGAACAAAACTATAAAAAAATACAAAATATTGAACAAAATTAGAATAAAAATAAATTCAGAAAAGGTGAACAATAACTGAAGAAAAATGAACAAACCAATCAAGAAAATGAACCAAATTAGATGCAAAAACAAAATTTTCAAATTGTGTGGTTGACTCATAATTTTTCTTACACATTATCAACTAGTAACTAAATTTTAATTATGATTGTATATCACTAAATTGACCTGCATGGCTCAAGATAAGCGATATTTTTTACAGATTGTTTGTAAGTGCCACAAGTCTGAGAAAGGTCACAACCCCAGGTTTTTAAATAATTCATGCATAGGGGGGTTAACCCTATAAAGCTGACCCAAGAAATAATGCACAGAAAATTCAGATTTTTTTAAAATCTGAAGCCTTTATTTGCCCCTTTAACAAAATTAAATTAAAATAAACAAAAATAATTTGCATCTATACTTTTTTTTGTTAGTTTCATATTTAACACAGTGGGCGTTAAACTTAATTCACTTCCACCTGGAGGCAAAAGACAAGTAACAGATTGTATTCAACAGGGTTTTGAGCAAATTTTTTACCATCTGATGACGCAATACATGTAAGAAATGTGTGTATCAAATATGATACACACGGCATTATAGGGTGAAACATGGCATCTCATTGATTTTCAAATCCTCCCGACATGTTTCCAGCTGTTTTGGACACTGTTGTTCATTACATGTTGCATATTCCTGAGCTACAGCTGTGCAGCCAGGGACACATGACCACTCTGTGTGTGCTTGCAGGTCGTTATTTTCTTCTCGGGGCAGGTACAGTTGTTTAGTCTTGAAACCAGGTGCAGATCTCAACTTCGACCCTCACAACTGAAAACACAATTTTAAACGTGTCTGAATGCTTGAAGAGAAAGGCCTTAGAAACCACGGAGCAGTGCATTTTGTTAAGGTGGATTGTATTTTTAATATTAGCGTTTTGTAAGCTGAATCAGGAAAACATTCTAAATAATAAGAAAATAAATGTTTTAGGCTTAACTCAATGGCGATGCGGAGAATGAAGATGAAGTGCTTTCCATTTGATGCAGTTTTCTCAGTGAATATGACAACATAAACACTAACATTCCAGGTGACATGTAGGTTTCATTTGTTTTATAGACTGTAATGATGAGTGACAGATCCTCACCTCATCCATACATGTCCAACCAGAGTCACACATTCACAAACACACAGTCATACCCAGACACCTGTTCAAACACTGCTAATGAACCATGTCTCATGCACTGGTGTTCCGTATGCCTGGCCTGTTCAACATGCATCTGTGTGTGTTTTCAGAGTATCGGTGTCGGGGTGATGCTGCTCATCACACAATGACAGGCTTATCATAAGTGGTAAAGTATGGCACCTGTGTGAGAATGACAGTAAGAGTGATATGAGGCCATAGGCGCTGTCTGTGGGCGAGCGTAGGCGTGACAGACGTGTTTTCTTTTGGCAGATGATGCTGTTTTTTTCTTTCCAGTCCATACAGTTGTCGTCCTTCGCTGTGTGACTCGTGTGGATTTGAACGTGTCTGAGCAGGAAAAGCCCTGACTGCTTTTCAGTTCAGTTCAGTGTGTCGTCCTGAAGTAAACTGGAAGGTACAGTACACTCCCCCGGGCTAGTGATGGAGTAATTGTCAGAGTTATTTGTGCGACCTGTTCTTTTGCAGCTGCATCATCATATTATGAAAACAGAAAAGATTATTGTGGGAGGTTATGTAAACAGTCTTGCACTTATGTAGTGCCTTTCTACCCTACGGCACTCAAAGCGCTTTCCATTCATACACCAGTGACACTCACTGGGAGCAATGTGGGGTTCAGTGTCTTGCTTGAGGACACTTTGGCCTGTGGACATGAGAAGCTGGGGATTGAACCACTAACCCTTCGGTTCTTGGACAGCCTGCTCTACGTACTGAGCCACAGCTGCCCCGAAAAGCATGCCAAAGTGGTTTAGAAGTCCAGTTTAAAGTTTCACCAGGTGACAGTAAATGACTGAGCAACACAAACAATAACAGCTAAAAATAACTGCACCTTATTCACCTTTAAGGCCAAATTTGGAACATGAAACTGGAAACTACACCCATTGACATGCACCTGGATGTCATTTAAACATCTAATCTGACATTACTTATGCATTATTTATGCATATGGAAATTAGCTACATAGTGCCTCTGGGTAGGGAGTCATTTGGGTCATGTTTCTGCCTCCATTTCTGCCTCCATTTATTCTGTTAATTATTCCGTTAATTCATTTGTATGTTAGAATAGAATAGAATAGAATAGAAGAGAAGAGACTTCAGTATCATTGCACAGTAGGGTACACTAAATCGTATTGCACTGTGAGACATAAGGCACATGGCGTAATGTCATCAATACAATTTAGCAGAGGCTCGGACGCATCCCTGCTGCTCGGATTAATAGGCATGACACATGGACATCATCAGCATAACAATAATAGGGCATATTAAGCCTGCTAAGTGTAGACCCCAGAGGCAGCACGTATATAGAAAAAAGAATCAGGCCCAGAGAGGACCCCTGGGGCACTCCACAAGTGAGAGGAGCTGTTGAGGAGAAACAGTCTCCTAAATGTACAGAGAAACTTCTGTAACTTAAATATGATCTAAACCAACTAAAGACTGTGCCTTTGATTTTAACATTTTTCCAGACGAGATAAAAGCATCTCGTGGTCCACTGTGTCAAAAGCAGCAGACAGGTCTAAAAGTGTTAAAACCACATGGTCGCCAGAGTCAGTAGTTAAAAGCAAATCATTAAAAACCCTTAAGAGATGGAAATGATGGAAAACCTGACTGAAACTTTTCCCATATCCCCAGCAAGCTTAAAAATGCCTGAAGCTGAAGGTTAAGTATAAAATGGATAGAATTAAAAATCACTCAGAGATGACAGGCCTCCACCAAGGCAGCCCAGTTTCTCTTAATAACAAAAACCTACCATTATTTTGAACCTATGCTCATTTCCAGCATAATGTTATTGCACTGAATGTAATATTCTTAAATTGAATTGACCCTCATTACTGGGTTCTTTGACCATGAAAACCTACCATTAGCATTTGGAATCACATACAGTACACATTATTATAGCTTCATTACAATTATTCACCAAAAATAATATTTCCATAATGTCAGTTTTCTTCTGGATATAGCTGCATAAATGTTGAAGACACATCAAATCCGTGGGCACACTACTGAATCAGCAGACTTTACACTACAATTTGGTGTCAGTTTCATGTCTACAGCTTTTTTACTTCCTTACAATAACTATTTTTCCTCAACTCAAGTATAAATATTCTGGATCACTATATCCACAATATTGTCCATATCTGGATCAAACTTTTGTCTGATAGAATATATTATAAATGTCTCTGTATTACATTAATGTATTCAGTATTAATGTACAACAGACAATGATCAGAATTAAGAAATAATACTAAAGGAGACTTGCTACTTTAAAAGGTTGTCACTTCAACACATTTACTACCATCCATCCATCATCTTCTGCTTATCCTGGCCAGGGTCACAGGGGCAGCAGCCTAAGCAGAAAAGCCCAGACTTCCCTCTCCCCAGCCACTCCTCTATGGGGTCCCCACTTGCCCCAAGGCCAGCTGAAAGACATAGTCTCTCTAGCGTGTCCTGTGTCTGCCCCAGGGCCTTCTCTCAGTTGGAGCTAGTGTGGGCAACTGAGGATTGGATTGGACCACCCAGGCCTCCACCTTCAGTTGCCACTTAAGCCACACAGCACCAGACCCTTATAACCCTTCCTACAGGTGGTGGGCCCACAGGAAGACATAGTCATAAGGGTCTTCTGAATCACTCTGTCACCTAGGACCAATTGGCCTTGGGAGACCCGACCAGCGGCGAATTGCCCCCGACAACATATCTCCTAGCATCACTCAGGCATGTAAACCCTTTCACCACAATAGGGTGGCGATTGAAGGAGCGGCACATTCATTACTTTCACCCTCATTATTTTGATGAGGTTCGTCATTACAGGAATCACTTAGTCGACAGTTACAGCCTGTAGACAAACATTATGATTTACTCTGACAGCGGTAGAGTATAATATACATTTATAAGAATGAGAATAGCATGTTTACACTGTCACTATCACCTAAACAAACCCAAACTGTCCTCCTCAGCTTTTCTGGGCCTGTGTGTCTGGCGTTTACATATACGTCCTGTAAATACATCTTCTGTTGCTGCCTCAGAAGCTGATGAAAGGCTGCACAGAAACACACCGGTTTGTGTGTCACTGTAAGTCCATGTTTTGGAAACTCAAGCCTTGGTCAAAGCACAAGAACGTACAGCAAACACCTGTGGGGAAGAGTGTATCACACACACACACACACACACACACACACACACACACACACACACACGTTAGGGCGTAGTTTTAGTTTGAACAGAGCATTTTAGTCATGTATCTTGGGATCCTCCTAGAATTTTTGAGCATGAAATCCTCCATTTTCTGGACAAACTGATGAAATGAAAAAAAAAACCCCAAACAGAGCACGAATATTAAAAAAAGAAGCAGAATGACAAAAAAAAAATCAATAAACTAGCAAGGATATGAACAAAAAGGATCAACATTATCAAGGAAATGAATGAAATAATAAGCTACATGAACAAAAAAACCCTAACCCAAACTTAACAGAAATCAACAAAATAATCAACTGAACCAAAGGGAACTGAAGGACAAAAACTGAAACATGTCAAGAAAATCAACAAATTAACAGTAACAAAATGTAACCTATGGAAATGAGAGAAAAAAGCAAAAAGGAAAAAAATGGACATAGTAAGCAACAAAATGAACAAAGAAAGATCAAATTATCCAGGAAATGAACAAAAAAGCAACAAAATTGAACAAAGAAGGAACAAAACAATTGAACAAAAGGGTATCAACATAACAAGGAAAATGAACAAAACTAAAGAAAATGAAAAAAATAATATATAAAATGAACAAATAGGTATGAATAAAGAACAGCGTTACCAAGGAAATGAACAAAATAATAAGTAAAAGAAACAGAAAAGTATCAAAATGACAAGAAATAAAACAAAGGAAGCAACAAAATAATGAAACTGAATGAATAAGGAACAAAATAATCACCAAACAAACAACAAAACCCCAAAATAAAGAAAATAATAAACACAACTGAGCAGCAAAATTAACAAAAAGAAACAAAATAATCACCAAAATGAATAAAGAGGAACAAAATGACCGTTTGGTCTTTACGTTTAGTACATGTAGGTCAAGTCAAGGTAACGTGTCATTATAAATCATCTTTAGAACTGATTTCATGCATTCCTTTTCAGATAATTAACCTAACTTCCTTTTCAGATAATAATAATGAATAAACATTCTTTTCTAGATACCTTACGTGCACGTACAGATGTGTGTATATATGGGAGTTTTCTTGGGTCTTGGAACAGATGAATTGGTTTTACATGTATTCTTATGGGAAAACCGGTCTCAGCTAATGAGTTTTTCACTTCACCAGCTTGATCCCGGAACGGATTAATCTCATAACCCGGGGTTCCACTGTATTTCTGTAATATGGTTTTTTTGGAGACCTAAAAGTTACATATCACCTAGAATGACAAACTACCAACTACGTACAAACACTCCTCCCTGTCATTTTATTCCCACCTGAAATCCACATCTCTCTGCACATACTGGAAGCATTCTATAGAATGTGAGAATGCCTGAAGGACCCTCGTCGTCTCACATTCACCCTCCATCTCTGTATTTATGGCTCTGATGTTGCTTCTCTTGTCACCTCTCTCTCCATATTTTAAGCCGAGTCCTGACTGGACCACTCAGCATGAATTAGTGAGTGATACAGATTCCGCTCCACCGCGTCAGCTTTATTTCATCCCCGGCAGCGGTTAATGGATGAGGTGTGATTTCAGCCTCGGAGGTTGTGATCTCACACTCTTCTGTGGTGCTGCTGGATGAAGGAGCTGTTACTGTAATCATCCCTTTGGCTGCTGCAGCATATCCCGCTATGGACACAAAGGCCCGGTTTAAGGAGACGAGAAGACAAGAGGAGAGCAGAAGACACGAAGAGGATGACTTTTACTTTTTTGACAGAAGGAGGTTGGAGAGAGTATCACTGGGCAATAACAATAGCTACTGATACAGTGGTACTCCGGCTAGCGAATGTAATCCGTTCCAGCATCACATTCATTGGCCCGAAACAATCGTTAGCCCCTGCTGGTTTTTCCATAGGATGCAAAAACGAATTAATCCGTTCTGGACCCACAAAAACTCCCATATAAAGTATGTATTACACACCCGTACGTATTTATTCATTATTATTATTTGAAAATAATCTGTCTGTTTGTCTCTGGCCCTGCCTGCACACGGCTGCCTTAAATCAACTTTGTTCCACACAGCTGAACAGCATCACTCGGATGAATGAGTTCACAAACCACGCCCACCTCAGATGTGTGTGTGTGTGTGTGTGTGTGTATTTTCCCTTGAGCTGAAGCCTTGCGTACGGAACTGCATCGTAACAGTCACGCTTTATGCATTTCTTTGAGACAGGCTGAACAGTGAGTGTCCAGACTCCTCTGTGCCTACATACACCATAATTCAGTGGGACAGAGATGCCAAAATGACTGGAAAGAGGAGCAATTAACGTCACTACACTGTGGGACTGAACATTATAGGAAATCTTTCATCGCCTCCACCATCAGACTGTTTATGCAATCAATGATTAAACAGGCAATCTTCCAGTCAACTCAGCTTATAACCTCACAGTTGTCAAGCTAGTATGTCTGTTCTCTTCTTACCTGCACCAGATCTTGAGGAAATCTGAAATAGGCTGTCTCTCCTCAGTCATCCTATGTTTGATAAGCTACAGTTGCTAGCTCTGTAGTAGATACCACAATGACTACTTTGTGTTTACATACTGTTTATGGGAGTGTTCTTGGGTTTTGCAACAGATTAATTGGTTTTACATGTATTCCTATGGGAAAACCATGCTCAGCTCACAAGTTTTTTGCTCCACGACCGTGACACCAGAATGGATTAAACTCATAACCCGGGGTTCCACTGTATTGATAGAGATGCTTATAATACAGCACATGAACAAACGACCCACATATTCATTTTTGAGAGGCTCCTTTTTCCTGTTATCATGTCCTTTGATTTTTCTCTTTACGAGAACTGTGCAGAACTTCATCCCAAACAAAAACCTGCAGATAAGACAACCATGGACTGAGATGTTATCTGTGATGTTGATCATGTTACATGTCCATTAATGACCACAAAGTGCTAATCATATTTCTACAGTCTAACAGAGCAGGCTGCCGTATTGCCTAGGTTGACTTTGGTTACAGTTTGACTAGATGCATTTTCCTTGATGAGTTTGCATCACGTGAGCATAAGATCAACCTGAATACTGAAAACAAAACACCGGAGATTTAGATTTGCATAGAAAAGATCTTATGTTGACACATTTTAGGTTGCATGTTTATTTGTTTTTCACTCAGATGTGTCTCCTGAGATGGCAGCATCGGGCTGAATCATGAGGCACAGCCAACAGAATCCAGTCGACTAAAATAACAGAAACATTATGAGCTGCTTGTGCCAGTTGTGGCTTGAATGTCTCCAGTCATGCAGCGCTGTAGAGAATCGGGATGCGGGGGAGATATGGTTTCTGTCATCACTTAAGAGAACAAGTTGGAGACGAGAAATTCTTCCCACCGCTTACAAGGATACAAGATGATCACTCTCACACAGAGTTATCCATGTGTGGGAGAGAGCTGCAACCCAAAAGAAAACAGCTGCTTTGATTATGAGCATTTCACTGTATGATGTGAGTCTCGCAGAAATTGCAGAACATGGAAAATGTGTTTGGGCCTTGAATGTCAATATGGCTGAAACCAGATCGCTCTTCTTCTCATGCAATAATAGGACATCATCCTAGATGTGCAGTAAATTTCAAGAACAGTCATAAATCCAGTTGAAAAAGAATGACGTCATTAATGAGCCAGACAGGAGATCGGGTGAAAATCTAATTGGAAGAGAAACTGACGTTCTTATTGTCACAATGCAGCGATTAAAGAGGAGATGGATCATGCAGAATATCAGTTTCCATTATAGAAGGGCAAAATCAATAATTATCACTTTTGTAATACATATACTTTATATGCTGATATTTAATGATGGTGATTAGTCATGATGAATATTTTTCTCTGTCACAATAAAAATTCAGAATTTGTTCAACAGATTTAGTCTTGATGACATTAAAATCAAACTAATTTTAAAAAGTCTGCTTTGTCCTTTTATCTCTTTTATGTCATCTTCATCTTTTATGCTCTTTTATCTTTTTGCATTTTTTTATTCAGTCTTGTGTTTTTACGTGCTTTACAATGTTTGCAGTGTCTTTTTGTGTAAATTCGTTTCATCTTTTTGTGTCTTGCTTACGTTTTCTGGTTTAAGTAAAGGTAAAAGAGACCAGTAGGTGTGGCCTCACTATCACATTGTACTGATTGCCATCAGTGGACCATAACCAGGGCTGGTCAGTGAGGCTGATGCGCAAGTACCTTAAAGTTGTAATGCCGCTGTTGGCCACTGGGGCACTGTTCAGTGGGCTCCAAGAAGCCTGGCTTCCATAGAGTTACACTGAACTTCTCTCTGAATACACAAAGCAAATACTTTTTTTCATAAATCACCATGGTTTTAAACATTTTGGACCCTTTCATAAGTGATCTGGTCCATATTTTACATTTTGTTATATTATTAAGATATTGCATCAAATAATCCAACAAATCATTCCCATAGTGGGATTTGACTGACAGATCACTATGGAAACCTGACTCATAGCAGTGACCAAAAGCAGGGTTCATTCAGGGGTGCAGCTTTGTTTATTGTGTTGTATTTGAGAAGGATAGCTGTTCAAAATGTATGGATTCAGACTCAGTCATTACTCTGCAGGGTCCATTCAGTGTGTCTGGCAACCCAGATGACATGTGACATCAACCTAGTAGTGCTATTGGCTGTGACTTCCTTACTAACCAGCCTTAGTTCCAGGCATTCAGCTGCCCAAATGTAAATTATATGATTATTTTGGACCTGTGAAAAATGTTTAAATGTTTTTGTGTCATCAATATACTGTATACAGTGGAGCTCAAAAGTCGACACACCCCTGTTCAAATGCCAGGTTTTTTTTATGTAAAAAATTTGACACCAAGATAAATAATTTCGCAACTTTTTCCACCTTTAATGTGACCTACAACCTGTGCAATGCAATTGAAAAACAAACTGAAACCTTTAAAGAGGAAAATTAAAAAAATTAAAAACTTAAAATAGCCTGGTTGCATAAATACACACCCTTAAACTAATACTCTGTTGCAGCGCCTTTGGCTTTTATTACAGCACTCAGTCTTTTTGGGTAGGAGTCTATCATCGTGGCACATCTTGATGTGGCAATATT
>JAQQAE010001901.1:5480-20477 GCA_029823295.1 Pseudamia nigra
GGAATGTCACATCAGCCTTCATTCTATTATATTCTATCCTATTTTGTTTTGTTCTATTCTGTTCTATTCCATCATATTATGTTATATTCTGTCATATTCTATTCCCTCATATTCTCTTCTACTCCGTTCTGTTCTGTTCTATTTTAAGTCTTTATTTTCTGGTCCAAAATAAGTCACACAGTCTAATATTTAATTGGACCACTTTTAGCTTTGATTATGCCACACATTCACTGTGGCTTCTCAAGACAAGCTCAGACAACATCGCAACATTTATTTCTATCCCAGACAGTTTTGTAGACATGATTTAAGATTGCGTTTTAGTCTACCCCGTGGGTGAAAGAGAGAGCACACACATCATTTCTCATCTAGAAATGTCAAGCCAAATGTACAAACTCGCATATAATACAGACACTTGAAGAAATACAAGAACTTAAAAAAGGCAAAAGCAAGTTGTGACCTTCAGGATCAATAACCAGACGACAGATGCCATTTTTGCAATAGAATTAGAATTTCCTAAATTCATATTTTTAAGTTATGTTTAACTTTTACACCATTGCTTAATTACACAGGCTAATATTCAGATTTTATTCATTTGTATTTATTTCGCACGGACATATCCCATTAATATTGTCACAATTTCCAATTTCATACATCACAGCATGTATAACAACTGCAAATTTCCAATGCCTGTCTCTAGACAGGCTTTTAAGATCACAAGATAAAACATATGAACTAAAGTAAATCATCAAAATAAATATATAAGCAACTAAATAAGCAAAAATGTACAAAATTTATCACAAAAATGAACAAAATTAGCAACAGAGCTAATAAAATACATGAACTAATCAAGAGAACTGAAAACAGTCAAGTAAATTATAAAATTAACTGAAGCACAAAGGAACAAGATAAGTAAATAAATAAATTAACATAAAAATTGAACAAAACAGAAGCAACAAAAGTAGCAAAAATGATTTAAATAAACATCAAAATTGAACAAAAATCAACAAAATAAGCAACAAAATGATCAAAATAATCAAGGAAATAAACGACAATGACAAAAATACCTGTTTGGACACAATATATTGTGCTGTAATAAATTCTACATTATGAAGTTACTCACAAGTTTTTAAGAGATACCTTTTTCAACCCGTTACTTATGTGTATGAGTATTTCTACTTGAGTCATTGTAATTATAAAGTAACAATACTTTTACTTGAGTACAGTTTCTGTGTACTCTACACACCTCATAAATATCCAAAAATTCAAACGGCTTGTTTCAAGTCCAATTGTCTGATAAAGGGTGATTTTTCTGCTCTTACTGGGATTTTTGATACTTTAACATTATTTTAGAGCTTTTACACTGAGTATCAGAAAAATAAAATACATGAAATCTTATTTTTTTAGCATGCGTCTCTGTCCAGTGGAAGGCTCTTATCTGATTTTTTTTTTACTATAGTGTTTCACTCTGAATTTGTTATTTCAGACATAACTGTTTCTAATATGTTCATACGCAAACACCCAAACTAAAATCTGTTATTGCAGAACGACCTTGTTACTGTAACAAGTCACACTGCTCACCACGTTCAGGTCAGCAGTGCGTTCACATGCTCCTCAGCACAACAACCGCTCTATGCTGCTGCGTCCGTTGGGACGGAGGGTTCGAAATGTATCCAACGGGCTCCGGCTGAGACAACAGAGGCCCGTGTTCTCCTCCTGCTGCCGTTCTGCTCCTGGCCTTGTGGCGTGGAGCACAGAGGCTGCTGATGGAGAAGCGTCTCAGGTTTCAGCTGGATCCCCCCCAACCCCCCCTTTTCTACACAACTGGATCAGGTCAAATGCAGTGTGTATTTACTGGAGCGTTCGGAACAAAATTCAAAGTGTTGATAATCGGTTTGCCAGTGGAGAGCCGTATGTTCTGTTCTCATCACAGCCTGATCTCACCAGAGTTTGTGTGACAGCAAACAGAGCTGTGTGTGTTTGCCTGAACGTGTGTCTGCAGTACGTATTTATGCGTACGAGAGCGGAAAGAAAAAGTCACACGCAGCCGTTATGTCACACAATCACAAACCCAATTCATCCCATATGTGTGGTATTATCCGGGCCTTAACTCGGTGAGCTACAATAGCAAAAACGCCAGTACAATGCATGTCAGTCACGTGGTGAAACATAGCCCGGTCACAGGATCCCACCCTAGGGAGTGACGAAGAGGGGGATTTAAGTTCAGAACCAGGAAGTGTTTCAATGAAAGCAGGAGGGCTGTGGGGGAAGTTTCCCCACCCCTCCTCCTCCATTTTACTTTCCCTGCCAGCCTAAACACATCTGTCCTGGCCTGACCACCGTCCCCTCCCCCATCCCCCCTCAGCTGGAGCAGCCAGGCCATGCCACGTTCAATTCAAACCAAAACTGTGATTTAGGAACAGCAGAACAATGTGAACACATGTCAAAAAGTTGATTTTAAAGGATTTGCCTGCTGGGTTTGTGAGATGAAACAAAGAGTGAAAAGTGGAAAAATAAGAAACCATGAAATATGTAGCAAAACGTAAAGTATATCACTGTTTAAAGATGGTGAAATAGTATGTTAAGCAAGCATAGTGTAGGGAGGGGTACGTTTGAAATGCACTGGATTAGCGATACCTAGTTACTACATATGGGTAGTACTTAAATACATTTTCTTCTGTACTTTAAGTTTTTTCCATTCCATTAAAATGTAAGAGAGAGACGTGTTTGAGACACTTTTTACTCTTAATTACACAATTACATTTGTGATGAAAAAACATACTTTTACTCAGTTACATTTTGCTCCAACGCAATGAGTAGGAATACAAATTGACAACATTTAAATGAAAAAAAACTCAGCCAAATAATCAAGCACATTTTCAAAATGAATAAACTAAGCAACAAAATAAGCAAAAAAATAACAAATTAATCAGGAAAATGAACACAACTGAACAAAGCAGTCAAGTAAATTGCACAACTGAGCAAAATAAGCGGCAAAATGGACAAAAAGGAAGAATATACTGTATTCATGTACAGTAAATGAATAAAAATGAAGAATAGAATCAAGTAATTGAATGAAACATCAACAAAATAAGCAACAATATAAGAAAAGCAATCAAAAAGGTTTGAAAAATGAACAAAAAAACTAAATTCAAAAAAGGAGCAATTAAGGGACAACATTTTTTTTTTTAATCCTTCAAGTTAAAAATGAACAAAATCACCACAAACTGATCCAAATAATCATGGAAACAAACAAAAATGATCAAAATCCCTGTTTGAAGGTTTGAAGTTATGTTGTATTAAACTTCACATTATGAAGTTATTCAACACTCAAGTAGATTTTTACAAGACACTTTTGACCCTAAAGTGCATGTTTTTATAAGTACTTCTACATCTATCTGAGCTGTTAGAATTATAAAGTACAGTAACAATACTTTTACTTGAGTACTGATTATGTTTGTGTTACACATCTCTGCTGGTTACAATGTAAAATCCAACATCAAAATTAATGGAACTCACCAAATGTGATTACTTTTCAAACAAATCTTTTAAAATGTGCCGTTGATTTGATTGTCAGTCAAGTGGATTCAAACTCACTCATAAGCAATGGTCAGAATTTCAGTGACTACTGCCGAGGACATACAGAGCAAGTGAAGTTTATATAGAACTTCTGCCTTTGCGACCTATTTCCATAATCATGCATGAACTTTTCTTGAAACGAGACACGGTTAGCTTTATGGCGGGCAATTCTGCCTCCAAGTGCTTCACATAAAGCTTTCCTTCCGATCGTAAATATGACCTACAGTGTGGAAATCAAGTTCATTTTTTGGTTGGAGATATTATACTTTAGCCAAGGTAAGAGCTGATATTAGAAAAAGCACTTAGGTACTTCTTGCCTCAGCAGTAGAAGCAATAACATGGATCAAAATAGAAAATGCATCTTTCCGTTAAACAAACTTAAAGGTAGGAGTGCATTGCACTGAAGTAGATTAATACGTATCTCTTTCTGCTGCAGGTGTTTATCTCTAAAGGTTGCATCTCCACAAATCAGGCTGTAACGTTCACGGTCATATTCACTGTCTTCACAGAATTACAATCTTTCTGCCAGCATTTGAAGGCAGCGTAATTACTGGAGCATTGCTGCCTGATGCCCCCACCCCCACTAACCGCCTGCCCCTCTCAGGGTCTTACTGGGAGGGTTGTTAAAGAGCTGGTTGTGTTTTCTTTGTGTGGCCAGGCCTCACTATCACATTACTGCATACATGCTGATGCAGCAGCCCCTGCAGCCCCCCTCCACCCCGAACCCCCAACTCTGCCTTTTTTTTCCACTCAGCCACCCAACAATAGAGTGAAACAAATTACTGTTTTAATTTAAGTAATGCCACATCACAGCCTCCAATCACAGAAATAAGTTGTTACATTTGTCAGATATTAGAATAAATTTGGATGATCCAGGAAATACATCCCACCCACCCCAGTTGCCCTGTTTAATTTTCATAGAATTAGTCATCGCTGTCTCTCAGATGTAGAAGATGCAGAAGATGGCTTTGCCTTGAGCAAACGTTTCCTCAAAGTTGATTATATCAAGGAAGAAGGAGAGGAAAGGAAATTATGTTGAGCCCCAATTTGCGAGGATCAACGGATTCCACTGATCATTTTGCAGCAACAACAGTAAAGTAATATAGTGGCGTTAAAAATATCATTCCAAGCAGCAAATTATGATATCACTTTTGAACAGTATCCAAATGTTTTAAGTAATAATTCCTGGAATATTAATCATATCCCACTGGCAATGATCAAAAGCAACAATTAATATGGCAACCAGCATTCTCTAGTCTGGCTCACTTAAATTACAAGCCTGGAAGTGCGTTTATACGGAGTAGGTCAGAATTTTGTCACTTTTATTTCTACAGCTTCACTGGGACTCCAATATATACACTGTCTGTCTGAATAAAAATAACCACGTGTATTTAAATAAAAAATCATCACCTGTATTTATATTGGAAACTAAATGAAATCTTCCACTGGATAATTGCAGCATTGATTAATGTGTTTCAGTTCCAACACCTTATTTAACTCTTAACTGATGTACAGTCGCAAATAGCTTTGAGTTTCTTCTTTCTTTTATTATCAGTGAATTTTTCTTGACACCGTGCTCTGACTCGCCGCCACTACAAGCTCTTTACACAGTTCTATGACAAATGCACACTCTGATCAGCGTTAAATGGCATCCAACAAAATATCTGAGGGTGTGACTCAAATATTTTTGGAAGGCCAGTGTTCTACATAGTTGGAACATGGTCAAGTACCAGGAAATCTATGCTATGTGCCACCTCTAGTGTCCCTCTGACTGACTCTGACACTTTTCCAAACAGTAAAGATCGAAACATCTAAATGGAATCCAAACCAAGCAAGGAGCCAATCAGATGCTGGGAGGAAGAGGAGGAGGATGAGGAGGAGGAGGGAGGTCGTACAGCAACCTCTTGTAGGTTCTTAGCTATCATTTGGGTAATCAAATTGTTATTTGGCAGTGTTTAAAAAGAGTGGGTCAGGCTTTAAAGGAGACATACAGTACCAATTTGAACAAGGCAATGCAAGTCTTACATGGTGCCAGAATAAGTATTTTAAGTTTCAGCTCAAAATACCACACAAATATGTTGTTGTATCCTTTATTTAAATTTGGGCTGTTTCGGTGTCTCTTGGTTTCAATGTAAATGAGTGCCTGCTGACCACACCTCTTTTCTGTCCGTGCCATGGATGCCATCATGTAGATGTCCTGCGAGGGCGATCCCACGGATGATCCTGGTGGTTCTGGAGGACGGACTGAGGGCACTGACTTTGGATTTGTGCTTTCACAAAAACAAAATAATCTAAATGGACAGTTTTAGGCCAAGTCTAAAGGAGACAGTGGAAAAACATTTGTGTATTTTTCTACTGTGAAAATAGGTCAGGGGGCTCTCAAGATAATGTTAAAATGTCAAAATCCTCACTCAAAGGAAAAAAACACACAGCTCTTTTTCTGACAACTAGACCTCCAACAAGCCATTTGGATTTCTGGATATCTGTGATGTCACAAGGGTTAGGGTTAGGGGTTACAGTTACAGTTGCTAACCTCAGTTAGGCTTCCAGGATCAAAACCTTCCTGGAATCCTGCAGTGATGTGCCAGGGAGTCTATCTGATGGAATCCATGGCACTGAAAGGAAATGGGTGGGGTCGGCAGCAGCTCATTTGCATCTGAGGAAATTTGATGCTGTGCAGAGACGTGGTAGAATGAAGGATCTCAATGGTATCTTGAGCTAAAATTGAAAAAGCACACTCTAGGGACATGCAAGAATCAAAATAACTTATTACAAAGGGGTACAATATGTCTCCTTCAAATGAAAAGGGAGTTTCTCCATACAAAGTGTGTTTTATTAATTTGGCACTAGACAGGAGCCTTCAGACTTGTTTTATGATGGGATAAAAAGAAATTAACCCTCTGACCCTCTGATTTTTTACAATATGTCACCACCAATCAAAAGTAGGGGGCATATAAAAAGACATTTATTTCTGTGAGAAACAAAAGATTCTTAAGAGTCTGACTTTAAAGAGGCTGAGCCTGTATTGATGAGTCATTCCTCGTCTGTCCCCATCTGTGTGTATGTAATGTAATACTAAAATGAAATATACATTACACGAAAACCAATTTATCATTTTAGCCTGCGGGGAAAAAAAATATGCTTGGCTGGTGGGTTTTTGGCTGGCGAGTCGAAAGAGTTTATTTTGGACACTGCCCTCTGTCCTTCAACCCTTGGCTTCAATGAGGAAAACTTGCCTCTAGGGAATGAATAGGGTCAAGTATACAGATATTTATGCATATATTATACATCACTGAATAGGCAGAATGTAATCCAAGGGGTGAAAGTCATAGTGCGCTGGACTTGATCCACATACGCCTCTGCTGCAGACCAGAGGTGGGTACTCAAGTACATATACTCCTTTACGTGTACTTGAGTAGTTTTTCCCATGAAATGTACTTCTGAGAGTAGTTTTTACATTTGCAATTTTAAAAAAAAGCTCTGCTTCTTTCTACTATCTACTACCTTTATTACTCCATCTCATTGAGTAGGACCAAAAAAGGTCGACATTACAAAAAAAAAACAAAAAAAATTAATTAGGTAACAAATACGGTGAGGAAAATAATTAATCAAATTATCAACATGAATAAACTAAGCAACAGAATGAGCAAATATGTGCACAAGCCATCACAAAAAGCAACAAATTAACAAAAAATAACAAATTAAAAAATGAGCTAAAAAAAGAGCTTTGAGGAAGAAAAAAATCAAGTAAATTAACAAAGAACAACAATATAATCAAGAAGTTGAACAAAACTGTATCAAAAATAAGAAAAAATATGAGCAAGATTGATTTAAAAATGTTAACAAAAGGAACAACAGAACAAAATTAATGATGACATTTAACAATCAACTTTAAAAAATAAACAAAATCAGCAATAAAAATTAGCAAAGTCACCAAAAATGATTAAAATAATCATGGAAATAATCCAAAATTCAGGATGTTAAAAAATCCAAATAATGAATTCATTAAAAAAACAGTGAGCAATAATCAAGCAAATTATCAACATAAAGAAACTAAGCAACAAAGTGAGAAAAAATGTTCAAAAATAATCAAAAAAGCGATAAAATTAACAGAAAAGACCGAAATTAACAAAATGAGCAAAAAAGAGCAACAAGGAAGAAAATAATCAAATAAACAACATAAAGAATATAATCAAGAAATTGAACAAGAGACTAACAAAATAAGCAATAATTTGAGCAATAAAATAAGCAAAAATGTACAAAAATAATCACAAAAACAATAAAATTACAAAAAAGAACAAAATCAACAAAATGAGGAAAAAAGATCAACAAGGAAAAAATAATCAATCGAGCAAATGAACAAAAAATGTTTTTAAAAATGTGAACATGTTCATGTTAAACGAACAAAAAACAAAGTAACCAATGACATTTTAAAATTAACAAAAATGATTAATGTAATCTTGGAATTAAACTATAATCAATCCAATTTTTAACAAGAATAAACAACGCAAAAAAATAAGCAAACAAGCAAAGGTGAAGTACATAATCAAGTAAATTAACAAAAATCAACAGTACAACCAAGAAATTCAACAAAAAGTGAGCAAAATAAGCAACAATGTGAGCAAGAATGATCCAAAAGATGAACAAAAATGACATGTAATAATCAAGTTTAAATAGAAATGAGGGGGGAAAAGCAACAAATATCATCAAAATCACCTAAAATGATCAAAATAATCATGAATATCACCAAAAATGACCAAGATATGTGTTTGAAGGTAGTATGTTATGTAATAAATTTCATGTAATGAAGTTACTCACCACTTCTACCATTAGTTTTCAGTTAGACCCTTTTTTTCTCTTACTCAGGTACTTGTTTCTATGAGTACTTCCAGTTCTACGTGAGTCATTAGAACTGTAGAGTAACAATACTTTTACTCGAGTCCTGTTTTCGTGTACTCTACCCCCCTTTGCACAGGACACCACAGCCTCCATTCGCAGTAGCATGTAAACAGAGGGAACCAGACACTGCTGACAGGTGAAAATATTAAATTAAATCACCTAAAATTATTGCACTTTGAGGCAAAGTGTTGTACATGAGTCAAACCTGTTGGTTCTGTCATGTACAGTATGTTACCATGTGATAAAAAAAAACTCCAATTTCTGAATAATAAAGGGGATCTGAAGTTGAAGACCTCTGTGAGTCATGTTCATTATCAAAGCTGTGTGACTGGCAAATGAGAGAACATATATCAACACAGGACCAAGGTGTCCATATTTTTGCATCCTAATAGTGTTGCAAAGACATCACATTATCATACGTTTGCCACTACTGAAGGTACAAATTACAGAGGGCAAAACTGTCTGACAAATAGAGAAATTATTCCACATCTGACAAGGCTGGTGTAAAACAAAGATGACCTGCAGAGAGAGAATGAGAGAAAGAGAGGAGGTAAATTGTTCTGCTTGTTCCAGATGCCAAGCGTGAAAACTGACAATGGTATTCTTATGAAAATTTAATTATAGGTTTCACTAAAAAGCAACACTTTCTGCATGAAGTTGAAACACTTTTGTATTGTGACAAGTCTAAAGTTTCAATCATTTTCATCGTCCACAGCAGCTACGAGAATGTGTATTATGAGCATTTCCATAAACTGGTTTGGAGTGACTGAAATAGGCAGCTTAATGTGATCAGAATGTAAGCTACATTACTCATAGCTCCAATAAACAATAAGTATTTTAGACAATCCTGTCTAAAAAATTATTTTTTGCCTAGGCAAGATGGGAATAATTTCTTCTTTACAATTATTTCGCTTCCTCATTAGTTGATGCCTGCGCTGCCAGACATTTTATCATTTTAGCAGAATTTCTGGAAAGAAAAGCAATTTCAAACCCAAATTTAAAAAAAAAAAAAGGGATGGAGCTACAATATAAATCAAAACAGAATGCAATGATTTGCAAATCTCATAAACCCATATTTTATTCCTAATAGAACATAGACAGCATTTCACATGGAGAAACTGAGACATTGTCCCATTTTGTGAAAAGTATATGAATCTGATGCAAGCAACATCTCAAAAAGGTTGGAATAGGGACAAGAAAGGCTGGAAAAGCAATTGGAAAAATTCAGTAGTTATTAGCAAAGACAACTGGAGGAGCATTTGTACAAATTACTGGTTTCAGGTCAGTCACATGACTGGGTGTAACAGAAGCATTTTAGAGAAGCAGAGCCTCACATGTAAAGATGAGCAGAGGTTCACCAATCTGTAACAAACTGTATCTAAAAATTGTGCAACAATTTTAGGGAAATCTTTGCCGATGTAAAATTGTGAAGACTTTGAAGCTCCCACCATCTACAGTACATAGTATCATCACAAGATTCAGAGAATCAGGAGGAAGGTCAAAGGTCAAAACTGCGTACTCGCCAAATGTGAACATGATTCTGAAAGCTCATTTAAAATGGTTGGAGGCAAAATGGAAAACTGTTCTGTGGTCAGATGAATCCTTCAGACCACCTTAAACAAGCTTTGATCCAGAGAAGACAGCAGCGTTTCTGGATCGTCTTCACATATGGCTTCATCTTCGCATGATACAGCTTTAACTTGCGTTTGTGGATTGCAGGGTGAGCTGTGATTTGAAGTGTTCCCGAACCCACGCAGTGATTTCCAGTCGAGGATAATGGCTGTGTTTAATGGAGTGAAGATCATCAGCATCCAGTTTTTTTGTCTTCATAAACTCATAGAAATCATTTTTTTTTAAATCCATTAACAGGAAACCTATTTAAAAAAATATGTAAGGATAGAAAGTACTAGAGCTGCAGTAGCACTTAATTACCGGGTGAATCAATTAGTAAATATTTATTATCTGCCGAAAAACACAATCCCACGTCTGAGTCTACTTACCTGAAATGTCAGTGTGATGGTCGGAAAATGGCTGAACCAATCTACCTGAAACTTGCTTCATTGAGGTGTATAGCCAAATGTAACTGAGTAGAAGTACATATTTTTCACCATATACATATATAAATAACTGTGTAAAAGTAAAAAATATTCTGAAAAATTACCACTCTCAAAACACCAACTGCTCAAGTGCATGTAACATACCCTCATGTGATGGAAATGCACTCAGCGAAAGACACTTCAGCAGTAAAAATGTGTTTAAAGTCAACCTTTGCATTTAATATACTGTATGTGGGTAGACCGGGCAGAAAGCGCTGCGGGTAATGAGGTTTTCTTGGGTAATGTGTAGCAGTGTGCTGCGTAGCACCAGACTGAAGCAAAAGAAAAAGGATCAGTCAGTGTTTATTTTTCCTCCCAGCAGAAAAGGCCTCCATTGATGGTTTTGGATATGCTGCCCTTTTAGAGACACGGAGCGGTTTTGACCTGGCCTTTCTTCCCTTTTTTCCTCCCTCTCCCCCCCTCCCTCTGTCTCGCCCAAGGAGCTGGAGGGGAGCTTGTAAAGTCAGCAGCCATACATTGTGTTATAAAAATAATCCTGGTTTTATTGGGATTGCCATGGGAGGATGGCATTGGTGGGGTGCAGGGGTTAAGTGGAGCAGAGCTCGCCCCTCTTACAGAAAGAACTGCGCTGTTATATACAGTGTGCACACAAAGAGACAGAGGTGCTATTGGAAATGCCGGTGGTGAGCTCTCGGAGATAGATACAGAGGTAGGAGTGTTGACAGTATTTCCCTGGGCATGTGAGGAGGCAGTTTGTGTGAATCAGTGTGTGGGGGTATTAACATGCTGGTATTTAAACTGCTGCTCTAACAATGAGTCTTAAGTCTCTGCCCAGTGCCCACAATGTGTCTGCTAATGGTACCAGTCCACTTACGTACCCAGCATGATGGAGACACTCTAGTGCCGGGAAATACAGAACATCCGTAAACAATCCTACAGAGTCCTATATAAAGGCCAGATCACCCTGTAAATATCTCGCTGTCTTGTCATATGGAGATGTTCAGTAACTTCACAAGACCAGTTTATATGTGAGAAGATATGTTATGTTCGGGGAAACAGTCAGGTTGAGGCAGTGCTAGCTAAAGGTCATTTAATATAAGTGGCTAACCGAGTACAAACCGTGCCCAAACCATTTTCAGGATGATACAATCGCGGCTGTGCAAAGACTCTGCTTGAAGGACAAAGGGCTGTAGAAGAAATTGATAGATTAGAAAAGGCCATGGTCAGTCATTTGTCTTTTGTTTTCCCTATCAGGAGCCCTCAGTGTTGTCGTGTTGCTGGGAACAACATTATAAAGCATGAAAGATTGCCTCGCTTATGGGCATTTATGAGAAGTGTAAGTATTTCAACTGTTTTTCACAGCTGAGTGAGTTGCCCTTTAGGGATTGCAAAGACGTCTTGGAAAGGCATTCTGACGACGCCCAGGCTCTGGAGAATGTGAGATATGGCGTAAGGCAGGGGGCTTTGGCAGACGCTCAGCTGTAGAAAGGAGCTCAGTGTCTGTCTGTCATTGTCCAGACGTCTCGGGGGCCACCCGGGGTCACAGCAGTGGAAAATGCCCTTTGTGGGTTGGGTGACGGTGTGGGAGGTGAAGCAACTGTCTCTGTAATTCAAACATGGCCGAGCCTTCGTATCTGACGTATCCCTAACGAGATGAACCGGTAAAATTAGCCCGCTGAAATGCAGAGTTGTTACCCTGGCAGAGGGAGCTGTGTGACAGGGATTTTTGTCAAGAATTGGATTAAAGCAGATGGCTTTCTGAAATCTCAAACCACTGTGATTAGATTTTCAGCATTGGACACTGATTGAAGGATGATTGTATTAGATGACACTGGAGCAGAAAAATACACACAAAAACATGCTTGTTTCGAGCCATGTGGCAGGATTGTAAGCATCTGTACCTTTTTAGATTCCCATTTCCTGTTTTCTAATGCATGATACATATCTGGCTTTGAGTCCAAATGCCACTTGTGTTATTCTTTTAAAACAACTCCATTGCTAGAGGAAACTGTTGCTTTTGTATGACTCTGTAGCCCGAAACGACAGCTTTTGTTTGTTCACCAATAACTACTGGTAGTACTGCAATTGAAATGTATATGTTTTGAATGACATATGTTAGTCCATGTGAGTATTTTAATTTATACGTGTATTAGTGTGTATTTAGCATGAACATGTATGACTTTGTAAACGTACTGTAAATCCTGGTTACCTATGTGCGAGAAACTCAACTTACAGTACGACCTTTGGCTGCTGCAGGAACATGCATGTATTTATTGCTCAAACTCAAGTACATTTACTCTTTTACATGCAGTTGAGTGTTTTTTTTTTTCCAGAAAAATGTACATCAGAGTTATTTTAAAGAATACTTTTTACTCTTAGTTACATTTGTGATGAATAAAATGTAACATTTGCTCAACGAGGTGGAGTTAAACAGATTCAAATGAACACAAACAATTTTTAATGCCATCTAAACAATCAAGAAATGAACAAAATGAATAAACTCAGCAAAATGAACTATTTTTTTTACAAAAATAAAAAATTTGTAAAAACAACAATAAAAATCTGCAAAAACTGAAAAAAATGAGCATACAATGAATAAAATAATCAGGAAAATTTACAACAGTGGAGAGAATAGTGAAGAAAAATATCAAATTTAAAAAATAAGCAAAAATAAACAAAATAAAGAAAACTAGAAAGCACTCAGAGAGTGCTCCTAGACCTCCGCCAAGCAACTAATTTTCCCGCATAATGTGATTTACACCCAACAATAATAGGCCTACATTTATTTTATCCACATTATTGGATTTCTTGACCATGAAAACAAAAATCCATATTTCCATTATGGCAATTTTTCTACTGGATCTCACTCCATAACTCCTCAAGACGCATCAAATTTGTTTCACTCTGCTGACTCTCAGCTACAGTTTGGTGTCTGTACCTTTATTTGTTTTCTTACAGTGCAAATAAATTCACCTGTTCTGGATCACAGAACCTATTGTCAACTTATGAATTTTTTTTGCATTGACCCTGGGCATTTATTGTGGAGTTACATGCAAAAATGTTGAAATTGGCCACATCTTGCAATGATAAAGAATCCTCAAAAAACTCAAAAAACCTTCAAACACATATCTATGGATCACAAAGTGATCCATACGGTGATGTGGATCACTTCCAAAACCTAATCAATTGGTCCTAACATCATTTCCAAGCTATCCTGAAAATTTTATCCAAATCCTTTCATGACTTATCCTGTTAAAAAACAGGACAAACCTCCTCAGCAGAGGTAATAAGCAGAGCGTTTGTGGAAGTTTACAGAACTTCAGTCCACCTTATTCACCTGAGAGGAAGCTGAACTTTTATAGTCTTTTACCAACATGATGAAAAATGTGAGAGCTGTGTATTTCTCGGACTCAATATTCAATAGAAGGCGGAATCTGCAATTCTCATTTGACATGATCAGAAACACTGTGTGCCCCCTCATATTTTAAGCAGGCTGTTATTCACGCTATAAAACAAAAAAAAATAAACTCTGACCATTCCTTTACCTACAATTTCAGACCAATTTCAAAACTGCCTTTTATATCAAAAATTCTAGAAAAAGTGTTGGCAAATTCTTGTTCATTTTTAAAAGTTGAATTCATTTTTGTGAATTTTTGCTTATTTTCCTGATTATTTTTGTGAATCTTTGTGGATTATTTCTCTCCTTCACTTTCCATTTTCTATTTTTTTTTCGCTTTCCTGCCTATTTTCTTAATTTTAGTCATTTTGCAATTGTTTTGTTCATTATCCTGATTATTCTACTCGTGTTTGTCTTAATCTTGTAAAATTTCCAAATACATTGAATAATTTTGCTTGTTTTTGCTCATTTTTGATCCTTTTTATATTATATTATGGTATTTCCTCTTGTTTGTTTTCTTGGGCTATTTTTGTTAATTGTGTAGATTATTTACATCAGTTTTTTCTTAATTTTTGTTTAATGTGTTGTCATTATGCATCCTTTTTTGTTGATTTAGTGCATATTTTGGTTTATTATCATATGTTGCTTCCACCGGTGGACGGGGATTGGGATGAAAAGCCTCATGTGGCTCTGGAGCCACAGGTTGCAGACACTTGGTTTAGTCAGTAATAAATAAGCTGTGACTTTTATTCTTTTACCCTTAAACCATAGACTGTATATACAGTATAACTGGACAAAGTGACCGTGACGTCACCCATTATTATTTTACAGCTGCAGTCTAGCGTATCTCATGTATAACTATGCCCATATTGAATAAATAGAAGATACGAAGGTCCGAATCGGTCCGACTTCAGTAGCGAGTTGTTGCTACAGTGACATGTCAATCAAAGCCCAGCACAGCAGTGATTTGTTGGAAAATTTGCTGTAATATCTTAATAACAAAGCAAAAAGCTAAAGATGGACCACCACATTACTTATTAGAGGATCCAAATATGACCCAGAAAAAAA
>JAQQAE010001902.1:0-23802 GCA_029823295.1 Pseudamia nigra
ACTTGAGAGTATAGTAGAGTTTTTTCTTACCTTTTGTCTCCGTTTTCCCTACAGTAGCTCCCTGGATCCTGAAGCTACTGGACCTGCGTTTCCTCCAGTTCGTCCGCTGTGGCTGTTCCAACCAGCCTCCTTCACTGTCCGCTCTGTCTGCTCCGTTCCATAGCTCCATATGGCTTCTGCATTCTGCCATGTCATTTCTGCTTGTGCCTCAATAAACTCTCTTAACGTCTACCCATCTCACAAGTTTTTCATGTCACAAGCGTGACGCCGGAACGGATTAAATTTGTATGACGGGGTACCACTGTATTAAAGCATGCCTATGTAGTAAGTACCGTATTTTCCTGATTAAAAGTTGCATTTTTTTGCATAGTTTGGCGAGGGGAGCGACAAATACATCGGAGCAACTTATATTTTGAATTCATTCGACTGTAGGGTGCTTGTCACACTGACAGCTGCTAGAGGAGGCTGTCAGGCGCACACCCGCAGCCGTGCGCGTGTGTCCCGAACAGGCGTGACCTGTCCTGCAAAGCGACTAATACACATTTTTTTCTTCTTAATTATGCATTTTTTTGGCTCATGCAACTAACATACCGGAGCAACTTTTCATCCGGAAAATAGTTTTATTTTTATAGCACTTTTCAAGATAAAAAAACACAAAGTGCTTTACAACCAAATGTCAACAGAATAAACAATAAAATCACAGTAAAATCACAACAAAATCATAAAAGACAAAGTCATCCAAATGCAGTTTAAAAAAGATGTGTTTTTAGCTGCTGTTTTAAAGAGATCACCGAGTCCACAGTGGGAGAAAGTTCCAGAGTTTTTGTGCAACACATGCAAACATTCTGTCACCTTGAGTTTTCAGCCTTGTCTGCAGTACAGCAAGCAGACCCTGATCAGATGACCTCGGGGTCCTGCTGCTGATGTACGGGCTTAAAAGCTCATGAATACAGGATGGCGCTTGTCCATGCAGGGCTCTGAAAGTCAGAAGCAGGATCTTAAAGTGGACCCTGGAATGGATGCAGAGCCAGTGCAATGAAATTGAAAGCGATATGACATGGGCATGTTTACAAGACTTTGTCAGAAGCCTTGCAGCAGCGTTCTGGATGAGCTGCATACGATCCATGGAGGTTTTACAGTGACAAAGTAAGAGAGGTGTGCCCGCTGATGTTTTGACAAAAGCATTTGATGACGTCTCACAGAAGGGCAAGTCAGTCAGATCAGTGATGAAGGAACACAGGATCTGATCTGCCACGTAACACTGAGCAGATACTGCAAAATCACTGCAGAAGCTGAGAGACCCAGGATCCAGGGATCTTCCCAGTGTAGGTTATCAGAGCAGCAACAAACCCCAATCCCAAAAAAAATGTAGAATGTAAATAAAATGTAAGTAAAAACAAAATGTGATGATTTGCAAATCTCATAAACCCATATTTTATTCCCAATAGAACTTAACAACATATCAGATGTTAAAACCGAGACATTTTATCATTTCATAGAAAAATTTACCTCATTTTGAATGTGATGGCAGCAGTTACAGGTATATTCTGTGGTATGGCCTCCGTGATGTTTTTGCTTCTTTTGTCTAATGGTTACAGGGGTAGATTGTAACAGAGGAACACCATGTTTTTCATATGAACTCATGAAGTCTGTGATATTCTTATAGAGTTTTGAATTTGTGCCTTTTGCAGTAAACAAATGTGAGTATGTTGTATAAACGTTTGAGAACTGTAGCTCAAAAATTCAGTGAGTTACAGAGGTCGAAGCAAAAAGTGTTACAACCATGCCCGGCCTCCCCTGTACACTGTGCATATTCTGAACAAAGTAACCTCTCCGTCCTTGTGTATTTTGTCGTGTACATGTAGGGGAAACCTGATGCCACAGTGCAGGTTGTAGCTGCTGCTCACCTGACACGCTGAGTGTAACCGGCTGACTGAGAAACTCCACAGTGGCGTTGCCTTCCCACCCCTCTGTTTGGCACCAGTAGCTGCCTGTGTCCTCCCTCGTTACCCCGGTGATGGAGTAGCTGTCACCAGAGACCAGGTGCCTGAGGTTCAGGGGCAGAGCGGTGTGTGGCGTGTCCCTGAACCACCGGTAGGTCCGGACAAAACTGGAGTTTGACTTGATTGTGCACTGCAGAAACACGCTCTCTCCAACATGGATGTTTGACCCCGGAGGCCACACAGACACACTGACCTTCAGAGTCTCTGCAGGAAGACAGAAACCCTTCAGAAAAGGTTTTTTTTCTCCTTTTTCTCTGTGCACAATGCAATCGAGCAGCATCTGTGTTTGGCAGATCTACTCAGTGTTTGTGTCTTTGCCAGTACCTTTAGACGGATTTACCCGTAGAACAAATGCTGCTACACCTGTAATGAAGGAAAACATTTAGAAAACAAATCTCCTGCGTGTCCCTGCATCATTCTGGGTAGAGTCGACGTGGACTTAAGAGTCTACAGTTTGCTGTGCTGGTCAGGCGTAAAGTGAATTAGGAGTATCACCACAGGCAGCTCAGATGGCTTGTTCCTGTATGACTGCACATCATATCAGTTATGATCCACTTCTGATTCTTCAAACTACAGTGGTGCTCGCAAGATTGTGAACCCCTTAGAACTTACTATATTACTGCATTAATATGATATGAAATATCATCAGATCTTCACATAAGTCCTAAGAATAGATGCGGGGAACCCAACTCATTAAAACAAAAACATTATAGTCAGTTATTTATTGAGGAAAATGATTCAATACTATAAAAGAAGTGAACAATGCATTACAAAAAAAAAACCCAGCATGGGAAACATTTGGGCTAAAATGTGCTGTAATGTTTGATGTGCTGTACAGGACTGATCATTTACTGCAGTTATTGCTGCATAAATGGGTCAAATTTCTGAAAGCAAGCATCAAGGCCGAAAACCAGCATTGAATGCCCGTGAAATTCAATCCCTTTGTGTGCATTAAAAACCAACAGCATTGTGTGAAGGATATTACCACGTGGGCTCAGGACCAGTTCAGTAACACATCGACAAGTGCAAGTTAAAAGTTGACCATGAAAGTGAAAGCCATGTTCTAACAACACAACAAGTTCATCTGTGATGCACTGAGGCAAAGTGGAAAAGTGTGCTGTGATCTGGCAGATTGTTTTTGAAAATCATGGATGTTTTTGAAAATCCGGGCTGAGAGAGGAAACGGACTATCCACAAAGTTCAAAAGCCAGCCTCCGTAATAGTTGGGGGGTTTGTTAGTGGCTCCAAGACAAACAGATTTTGGTGCAACATATGCTGCATGCGAGCAACGTCTATTTCAGGGACGTCCCTGATTATTACAACACGACGATGAAATAATTCTGCCCGTGCTACAACAGCGTGGTTTTGTCCACCCCTGTCTCCCATTGAAAATGTGAGCGGCATTACGAAGCACAAAATACGACAACATTGACACAGACAAGTCATACATCAAACAATATTGCGTTAGAATTCCAATTAATGTCATCAGTTCCTAAATGCTCATTGAGTCTTGTTAAAAGGAAAGGTGATGTAACACAGTGGTAAACATGCCCCTGTCCCAGCTCTTCTGGAAAGCATTGCAGGCATCAATATTTACAAAAAAACAATCAAGTTTATAAATTTGAACATTAAATATCACGTCTTTGTAGTGTCTTCAATTGAATACAGGTTGAAAAGGATTTGCAAATCACTGTATTCTGCTTATGTTTACATTTTACACAATGTCCCAACTTCATTGGAATTGGGGTTTATATGTGTACGGCATTAATCCATGATACGTCTTAAAATCATGTCATGAAAATGAAACTAGCCAGGGCACATTCATTACCTAACAGAGTCATTGTGACTGTTTGCCTTCTGCACTTAGACTGTTCAGATCGTTACCATCCCCATGGGAACAGAAGGAATGTAAACATATCTGAGAGTCACCCGTACCACACGCATTCAGTGACATTACATAGTACTATGGGACAGTTCTGAGCATAACTCGTATGCAACACAACAACTGACTGTCCCCCTCAAATCATTTCACTGAGCTCTATTCAAATGATGGCTTCTGCGGATCATTTTAATTTAACACTGTCTGAAATCCCAGCTGCAGGCGAACGGCAGAGTAAAATTTATAACCCTGCATACCACACTGATGTCTGCATCAAATAACAGAACAAAGCTTTAGGTCCACTCAGCAGTGTGCTGACAGCTGAGTACAGACTTCTTTAAAAGGCTGAGTTTCTTTTTTGTCCACCACACTTTAACAAAGTTGTCTATTTAAAATGCACCGAGTCGGCTCGTGGCTGTGAAATCATGTGTCTGCCAGTTACTTTGATGCTACTCACCCAGCAATGAAGAGATAAGGATGTTATTCATTCTGTGGAGATTTGGCGCCACACCTACGTGATCCTTTATCTAAGATATGATAGTGATGATGATAAAACTGTGACTTGTAATCCGGTGGTCCCGTTAAGGCGGTTATATTTCAGGAGCTGTGTGGCAGAGAATGATCTGTGTGCAGGAGGGGTTTTAGTTATTGCCTAGACGCAGATGGTCATCTTGGTGGAGACATTTCCTTCCTCTCTTATTCACTTTAAGAGGCAGAGACATCAAACAACACAGCCCGGGCCCAGATGGAAACACAGAGAGGTGGAAACGTCATTTCTGGAGCATGAAAAAATAATATTCAAACCTTTTGCTTACTGCAGAATGCCAATTCGGTTATTATTTCATTCGTTTATGTTGATTTTGTTCACTTGCTTGATTATTTTTGCTCACGTTTGTTCAATTTTTTTGATCATTTTGTTCATTTATTTAATTATTTCATTAATTTTGGTGATTTTTTGTGGATATTTTGGTCATTAGTTTAATTTATTGATGCTTTCTTTCTTGTTTATATTCATTTACTTCACCATTTTGTTTGTGTGATTATTTTGTTCATTTTGTTGAATATTCTGATATTATTTTTATGCATTTTCATTCACTTGATTCATAATTTTGGTAGGGCTGTAAAAATTAACGCGATAATCCGGATTAATCCATTTGCGTGATTAATTAGATAAAAATTTTAACGCGATTAACACACAATAACTCATATATCAAGGAAAAAGTGATGAAATCTTATGTTACATTTGACCAACGTCACTGCCAACTTCTTTAGTATTTACTGCTTCTAAGTCAATTTAAATGTGAAAGCATAAGTCTTTACACATACAAATTACATTAGTTACTGATGAAAACAATGAACCAAATGTAAAAAAAAAAGCAAAAACATCTCAGTAGAACATTATAGAGGTTCTGTTAAGTTCTACAAAGCAGGTGGAATTTCCTTTAGTTACGCAAGTTTAAATTAGAATAAAATTACATTTTAATGTAAAATAAGTAATTTTAGACGAGTGTTTATTTCACCTTCTGTCATGAGTGTTTTTGCTCCCACAAAATGAAAAACTAATGGGTATTAGTTGTGATTAATCGAAATTTATCCAGTGACCCTGTGATTAATCAGATTAAAAATTTTAATTGTTTCACAGCCCTATATTTTAGTCATTTTTGTGATTTTTTTGCTCATATTTGTGAGCAATTTTCATGATTTTGTCTGTTTTTTCATTTTCTTTGTTTTATTCTACTGTTTAATCCTGTTCATTTTCTTGATTTTGTAGATTATTTTCATCGGTTTTGTCTTCCTTTTTGTTCATTATGTAGCCAATTCCTTTTTGTGTGTTTTGTGCTCACTGTGTTCATTTGTATTTGTAATTTGACTTCCATCAGTGGACAGAGACACAGGAGCTGAATGCGGCCCAAACTCAGTGCAAATTGGAGCAGTCGTTTTTGTTTAATCCTGCTTCAAGATGCGCACACAGACAAAAAATAAATCTTGTGAAAACACAGGGATGACAACCCCTCCCCAAATTCAATCAGTTTACTTTTCCCAAGAAATTTGAGATCTGGTTAAAATGATGTCTCTGTTATTATTTCCGACATTTTACGCATCTTTTTCTGCTCGTCTTTCACTCTCTTTACTACCTTGTTTTATTTCCCATATCCAGTGCTATCAGACATTGATGTTCATTTTCTGTTCATTCATTTTAATCGAATCAGATACAGTCAGATAAAGTTTTCAGAAATGAAATGAGGTGAGTCATAACCCCAGGTGGTATCTTTTGTCTACTTTGGATTTCACCTGCACCTCATCCACTTTTAACTAACTCCATTGCATTTGAACGACTTCCTTCCCTGTGCTTCAGGTAACTACAGCTGCCTCATTATCCCTCAGTGATCCCCGCCCTCTCCTCCATCACCCCTCCCTCCATCCCTCCATCCGTCCCTCCTCCCTTCTACCCCCCCAACTCCCATCGCTCCCACATCCAATCTCCCAACATCCACAGGGTTTGTTCCAGGAAGCGCGTCGGGCAGTCGGATGCTCTGCTGGAATGCCTGGGAGAGAGACCATCCTTTTTGTCCGCCTGTGAGGGAGAGAGAGAGGGGCCGGTGGGGAGGAGAAGGACAGGAGGAGGAGGCGGGGTGGCGATCCAGACAAACAGACATGGCTTCTAAAGAGATCACTGCCACCGGGTTCGTCAGTGTGAGCAAGGATATCACAGGTGGGTAAAAGCAGCCGCCTGGTGATTTTACTCCCCGCCTTGTTGCAGGTTATAGCCGCGGTTCGCCCGGTGCGCGCGCGCGTGCGTTCAGGCTCAGGATGCTTTTCCGCCGCGCGTCCAGCGGAGGCTGCGACGCATTGGGTGATTGTCATGAGCTACACCTTTACATCTTATCCTGACGCTTTCCGGGACGCCTGCTTCCCTCTCAGCGCATGGGAATTAGTTCATATGCATATGAATAATTTACAGTACGTTGTGCGAGAAAACATACCTCGTTGCAAATGTGCCCCACGGGGGAGGATCAGGTAATGAAGCCCCCAGCCTTAGGCCGGACAGGGAAGGGGCGTTGAGGAAATAATGGTGTGTATTATTTGCTCTGGTAGCATTTTGTTCCCTGCACGTTTGAACCCTTTTGTTAGTTCTTTTTTTCTTTAACCCTGGCCTATTAAGTGTTGGATCTTTTTTTTTTCTTCCCTGCAGCCGAACCAGCCCGAGCGCTATAGTGACCGTGCGCGTGCGTGCGTGTGAAAGTGAAGAGTGGGGCACTGTTAAAGGCAGATGTTCACCATAACGTGCCAAGCCAAACGCATGAGCGAGACAAACCCAACAGCGCAACAGAATGCACAAATATTTATTCCGTTTTTCTCAAACAGCAACAGCTTACACATGTCAGAGTTACAGCACCAGCCCTCGTTGCCGTGCACGCGCGCCACGCACACGCACAGAGCACACACATTCACCCACTCCACACATGCTCAGGGTAGCAGGGACTCTGCTGCTGTGTTAATTACTCCTAATGGCTCTATTAGGCTCACTGTGATGATTAATCCAGTGGAATCCCTGCCTCTTCATTCAGTCACCTGCAGGAAGCTGCCCCGTCTGCTCTGACTGACAGGGGCAAGATAGAGGCCACTGTGGCACTGGTGGTCCACAGTCCCACACAAGGTCATCTGAATGAGACTTATTTCTTACAGTACGTCTGAGCTGGGGCTTTTATCGGGCCCACTATCTCTGATCTTTATTCACTGATGCAATTATTTTTAAACAAACTTGCATCAATCAGATACAAAGCCGTGCATTTTGAACTTCACTTCACAGAATATATGGATAAATATTGCTCTTTGAAGTGAAAAGTTCTTACACATGTGCTTCAAGTCTAGTTTAAAATCACAGCACCTCAGCTTAGTATTGACTTGCTCATAAACTAGTCAGTTATGTTCCTGTGCAGCCACCGTAATCGTGAGGCTGAGTCATGTAATACCTGTCAGCTACTCTATATTTCTGTGTATGTGCGAGTGTGTGCGTTCCAGCTGTGTGAGTAGTATTATGTATGCACGTATGTATATAAGGCAGGCGATACAGCGCTGAGGATGATTCTGTTTGACAGGAACAGTTCTCAGTGAATCACACAAACTGAAGCGTGGATGTGTCACGTTTGTATTTGGCCTGTGAGGGAGAAATGTCACTGACCCATATTGTGAGCCATTTGGATGATACAAGATAGAGCAGCTTGGTAATTACACGGTGATGATCTTACAAGCAAGAAAGAAGAAAAATTATAGCCCAATTTCTCTCAAAAGACTGTCATTTTAAATAATATGTTTTTATCATTGTAGAAAATGTTTCAGTCAGTGCAGATTCTATATTTTTTCCACATAAGAGGCTTGTAACTTAATATAATCACCAGGGTATGCTGTATTTAAACTGAGTATTTATCAATTTATTCTGTCATCTGAAATGTCAAAACAGGTCTGTTCAGTAGACAGGCCTGATGTGCTTCACAGTTATTAAATGAAGCTGTGGATGGAGGCCTTTCTAACCAAAGGTCACAACTGTTTATTGTCCACTTACATTTGAGTAAACGGATCTGTGTAGAATCCTTTTGTGTAGTGGCTTCAACTGCCATCCATAGCACATAATTCGTTTTTTAATACCTTGTTGGTGATTTCAGCACCGCCGGAGACATACAGTATTGTTATTATTTGTATTAGAACTGAGGCAAATATAGCATAAAATAAATAATTGCATCATTTTTATCCGTGATGAATCACCAAGCAGGTAAATTCTCCTGTTTTGTGCTGAAATAAGGAAGAGATGTGTGAAAGATACGAATCTATAGCTTATTTCACATAATTACCAGCAGTGCAACCCATTTTGAATGACTTCAAGCGAACACTGACATGATGATTTTAATGGCTCTTCGTTCTGTTTAGTTTGACATTACATATCTCTGTTCTTACCCACAGAAAGCATCAGGAAGATTATCGATAAATCATCTATCAAGTTTATTTGTGGCATTAAGCTCGACACCAAAAATGGCAAAACAGAGGACAGAATACTGGTAAGTTGGTTCTTTGTGATGGTGGAGCAGTGAATGGGCTGTATTCTAGCAGCGGGTGCTGATGTAGAGCTGTGTAATCCTGCTACATAAGCAGAGCGGCTGCATGCATCATGTATGTGCACGATCTTTGATGTTAATTTCCACTGCTGTGTTAATGGATTGCAACGGTGTGTCGTTACTGACAGGACTGAGACCCAGTGAGGCTCTCGATTCTTTGCTTACTTTTTAACTTCATTTCAGTGATGCTGCTGCTCAGGGTTCGGCTTGACAGGATAAATATTGGACAGGCAGTATGTGTGGATTTCTGTGTTCCTCGATGTCCGTGTGCCCCACGGTGGAGGCAGCAGGGGGCCGAGCCTTTGATTCTGGAGTCCTTTCATCACAGAATATGGGACAGAGATACAAAATCTCTATTTTAGTGAGTGAAGCTCTGCCAGTTACCATGATAAAATCTAGGCCATATGGACAAAACCCCAGGCTGGATCTGCAAAATACATAGTCTATATTTGCACATGCAGTGGACATACCTAGTGTGTAGAGCATGTGCAAACACCTCCATGCTGTTCAAGTACAAAGGAAGCAGCAAAGCCCGCATCTGCACGAGTAGGACCGACGCTTAAACAATTCTCAGCACAATTGCAGTAAAATCGGAGTAGTTTTTGTAATGTTTAACAGACAGACTCCCCTTGACCCTCCCTCTACCCACTAATGAGCCAATGAGCTTTCATCCACGGCCGAGCTGGCATCGCCTTGGCAGGACAGTGTTTCCACTCGATGAATGTTTTAATGATTCGTCATGTGGTGAAGTTGGGCATTTGTGAGCGTTTCTGCATGTCCAGCGTTTTGATATTTACACACTTTGAAATGACTCTATCACAGACATTTTTTCCAATAATCGCCTTCCAGTCCTTGTCTCATTTACAGCTTCCTCTTAAAAGCTGAACTGGAAAGCTAGACTTTGTGCTCCTGCTGTGTGCACATACAAGCAAAAAACACTGAAACGTGATCAGATATTCTGAGTGAATCGGGGTCAACAAACCTGAATGTGTTTTACTTTGGTGTTAGGGAATAAGGCTGAGCAGTGAACTGAAATCACAGCAGAGCATTGTACTGATGAGGTCACTACTGGATGTAACTCAGAACACACTTTAGAGCCATCTAACGGGGAATTGTGATTAATATGTTTCAGCTGGTACAAGTGACAACCCTAATTCCAAAAAAGTTGGGACACGGTGTAAAGTGTAAATAAAAACATCAATCCATGAGATGTTGCGGCATTTATTTCCGTGTCGATTTGCATTCTTTGTTCACCTTGTACAGATGGGGAGTCGGAAAAAGACAGAATAAATGAGAAACTGTACGAACGCTTCCCTTTACAAAATATTCCAAATACGAAAAAAATTTTACCAAAAAAATGCATTGTGGCAACCGCAAAAAACATCGCGTTACGAAAGAGATAGACCCGGAAGTGAACTCTGGCCCGCCCGTCCCGCTGTAAGTAATTATCACCGTACGAATATCCCGCCGGAACAGATGAATTTCATACAGCAAGGAACCACTGCACAACCCTGATCTCAAATGTAAAATGCAATTAAAATTAGAATGCAATGATTTGCAAATCTCATAAACTCATATCTTAATCATTTTATTTATTACCTTTGCCAAGGAGTGTCGGGGGGGTTGTTTTGTCTGTTAGTTAGTCAGCAAGATTACTCAAACAAGTAAATAACTGATTTTGATGAAATTTTCAGGAAAGATGATAAATGCAACAAGGAGCAGATGATTCGATTTTGGTGGTGATCCAGATCGCCATCTCAGCGCGTGGTCTGTTTTCCGCTGGGTCGAAGCAGCCTTTAGAACAAAGCTGTGATTGACAATCGCTGGTCACTCGCCAGCCAATCAGAATCCAGCAGGGGCGGGATATAGGAAGAAAACACTAAACTTCTCTGCGTCATGATGGAGAAGAAACTGACTGACAACTCAGTTTATGTTCTGACACTGAAGGATTTCCATGATTTTATGAAGGACGCGAACATCCAGAACATCCATCACAGTTTGAAACGTTACTGTGTGAAATGGATATTTTGACCGTGATGCAGCTACAAACGCATGTCCGACTCGTTCATGTGACCACGCTCTGACTATATGAGTCTCAATATTTAACAGTGAACCTTGAAGTGCATGTTGTGTCAGGATGTCAGTAAATTCAAGGCTGTTTTATATCAGGATATTTTACACAACACAAATCATTGTATTCACATTATACCCTGTTTTCAATAAACCCCTCAGGTTATTCTGTCTTCTAATTATGCTATTTTTGAATATTTGCTTAACCCTCAAATAGTTTGTGTAACCTGGCGGGTAGAGACATCTAATAGTGTGTAGATGGAGGGGCGTCATCTCATAATAAACACTTTAAATGGATTGGTTAAGGCCTCAGGTCATGTGACTATATAGAGACATTCAAACATGTATATCCATCTAAAATGTCTGCTTGCAAAGACATAGAATTGTTTTTCATGTTTATTTTAAGATTTTTTGGGAGGCTCACTATGTAGTGTTTTACTAACGATTTTGTTTAATTCTTAAAAAAATGAATTACATTTACAAAGCTTTGATAATTGAATGCTTGTAAAATGCTATAATGATGCCGTTATGTCCTAAATACTCAATGTATGCGTATGGGCATGCTGATTTCAAACTGGAAAGTCAAATTCATATTTGGAAATAGTGAATGAATTTGTTTCGTTTCATTGTAAGCGCATCAGAAAATAGCAATTAATTAATTTCTGGAATATTTATACATGCTTTCCCTTGAAGGGTTAAACCTACCTATTGTTGGACATGTTTTTATTTCTTCAGTGCCACTGTTCCATAAATCAACCCTTTGGTAGAAAAACAGTGGAGTGTGGCGTTCGTTCACACTGCTGGTTTTTCGCGTATGCATGTTTCCTGTAGACTGTATCTGAAAACGAACAAACTAACCAAGATAATGAGGCGGGATAAGGAGGATAATTAGCAACAAAATGGACAAAATAATTCAGAAAAAGAATAAAAATGAACAAAATAACCAAGTCACTGTGAAAAAAATGAACAACATAACCAAAAAACTGAAGAAAACAAACAAACTAACAAAGATAACGAGGAGGGATAAGGAAGAGAATAAGCAACAAAATGAACAAAATAAGAAAATTAGCAGACTCGGCCATATTAATGAAGAACGTGAACAAAAATGACAAAGAATACAATAAAATAAAGAAGACAAAGAAAAAGAAGCAACCAAAGTAGTAAAAATATACCACATAATCAACAAAAATGAACAAAAAATAAAGAAAATAAGCAAAAAAATGAACAAAATATTCAAGAAAATGAAAAAAATTAGCAAAATAATAAAGACAATGGGGATAAAAATTAATAAAATAATCAAGAAACTGAAGAAAAGAAATTAACCAAGATTACAATGAGGGATAAGGAAGATAAGAAGCAACAAAATGAACAAAATAATTAAGGAAATGATCAGACGCGGACAAATTAATAAAGAAAGTGACAAAGAACACAATAGACAACACAACACAAGCAAAAATAAGCAACAAAAGTAATAAAAATATACCAAATAGTCAACAAAAACAAGCAAAAATAAGCAACAAAATTAACAAAATAATCAAGAAACAGATGAAAATGAACAAGCCAACCAAGAAAATGCACAAAAATGAACCAAATAACCAGAAAAAAGATGAAAAACAAACAAAATAGCTAAGAAAATAAGCAACATTAAACAAAATAATGAAGGAAACTGAACAAAAACGATTAAAAAAAACAATGAAATGAACAGAAGGAGCAAAAATAAGCAGCAAACTGTTGTCAAGAAAAATGAAAGTCCTCGAATGTCAGTATTTTCAGTTTGGTGAAGAGTGGGTTTGTTGGCATTTCAGCTCATTTTGAATTCGATGGCAACGGCACGTCTCAAAAATGTTGGAACAGGGTGACGTTGTGTGGCAGCTCCTCTCCTTTTAACATCTCTGCAAACGTAATGCACCACATGTTTTCTGTTGGTGAAAGGTGTGCACTGCAGGCAGGCTGATAGGTTGTTTATGTTCCACTGGGAATAAAATACGGATTTATGAGGTTTGTACGTCCTTGCATTCTGTTTTCATTTCCATTTTGCACAGCATCCCAGGGTTTTTTTTGGCATTGGGGTTGTATTTAACTCTAAGAAACAGTGACAGACTTTAACCCCATTCAGAGTCTTTGGGGTGAGCCGGAGAAGAGCTTACAGCGCTTGGACTCCCCCGTCTTGGTGAAAAATGAAAGTGACTCTCGACGGAAATAAATGCTGCAACATTTCATAAGCTAATCGAAACAATGCGAGAGCAAATGTGCGGCGTAATCAAACGTAAAGGGTGTGACTCTTTTTGGATGGGCAGCATATTTCAAGCATCGTGGTGGAACAGAGAAACAAATCATGTTCTCCAGACCCGATGGAGCTTGTCGGGTGTAAGTAAACAAGCTGCCTTGGAAAATGAGATTCAAAACGAACAATTTCTACTAAAAATGACTCGTGTCACTGTTGCAATAACTGTTAAACAGAAGCACTACTCAAGTAAAAGCACAGTACTGTTACTCTTTGCTATTTTAAACTTAGATTGTATTTTTTGTTTTACCAATGTTGTGGCTCGATTTGCTCACTTTTACTCATTTTCTTGCTTATTTTCTTCACTTTTGTTCTCTTAATTGATTATTTGGATCATTTTCCTCATTTTGTTGCTTGTGTTGTTAATTTTTTGCTCAATTTCTTCATTATGTTGTTCATTTTTGTTCACTTAATTGATTATTGGGATCATTTTCCTCAATTTTTTTGCTTGTGTTGTTGATTCTTTGCTCAATTGCTTCATTATGTTGTTCATTTTTGTTCATTTTATTGATTATTTGGTTCACTTAACTCATTTTGTTGCTTGTATGGTTGATTTTTTTTTGCTCAATTTCTTCATTATATTGTTCATTTTTGTTAATTTACTTGACCATTTTCTTCATTTATTCTTGTTTTGTTTTGTGTTTTATAATTTACTTCACCATTTTTTTTCCATTTTTCGATTATTTTGTCAAATTTATGCTCCAGGTGTTAATTTTTGTGATATTTTGGTACATTTCTGTTCATTTTGTTGCCTAGTGTATTCATTTTGTGAACTTACTTGATTTTTTTTTTATTTCAAGTTTTTTTTTAATCCTACTCATTGAGCTGTGGCCAGATGTGACGCAGTAAAAGTACTTTTTTTCATCACAAATGTAACTGAACAAGAGTAAAAAGTAGTCTGCAAAGCAACTCGAGTACATGTAAAGGAGTACATGTATGTGAGTATCTTTTTATGCGTGTCGTTCAGTCCTACTCTACTGTCGTTGTGGGGTCGGATCAGACAGAGTTTGCTGACTGGTGTTTTTCTTCATCGCTGCATTCATTTGTACTAATAATTCTGTATAAATTCCTGACCAAACTGCCAAACAAAACAAGATTAGAATATCTGTGTCCAAATAATCCACAAAAAGCATGGAATACGTGTGGTCTCTCTTTGATGTGAAGTACTCCGATAGGACCCTCCCTCCTGCTGGATCAGCGTGATTTACTCCTGTTTACCTCTTAACTACCGACCGTAACCTCAACTCATCACCATAATGTGATACACTCTGGTCCGTCTAATCAACTCCTCCAGCCTTTGAAGTCATCTTCGTCTCTTTCGGTCTCACCGAGGGGGTAGATTTGGTCTGAACATTGGGAGTGAGAAAATAATTAAGAAAATGAGTAAACATCGAATAAAATAGTCAAGAAAACGAATACAAATGGGTAAAAGTGAGCTGAACGCTCGAGAAAATGCACAAAAATCAAGCAAAAAAACAGAAAATATGATTAAAAAACAAACAGTATAGTCTACAAAATACATAAAGTTGAGCAAAATAATGAAGTGAAGAAAAATGAATAGTAAAAAATAAGAAACAACAATAATGAGTAAAAAAATATACAAAATAATAAAGAAACAAAATGAACAAGATAATTAATAAAATGGATGAAAAAAACAGCCCAAAAATTAAGAGAATAATCAAGCCAATGTGCAACAATGAACAAAAAAAATCAAGAAAATGAATTAAATAAACAAGAAAATGAATAAAAATTAAGAAAATAATTACGATAATGGGTAAAAAGTAGGCAGAATACTCAAGAAAATGACTAAAAATTAAGAAAATAGTTAAGATAATGGGTAAAAATAGACAGAATACTCAAGAAAATGAATACAACTTAAGAAATAATTAAGATAATGTGCAAAGATGAACAAAAAATCCATAAACTGAATAAAATAAACAAGAAAATGAATAAAAATTAAGAAAATAATTAAGAAAATAGCTAAAAATAGACAGAATACTTAAGAGAATGACTAAAAATTAAGACAATAATTAAGATAATGTGCCAAAATGAACAAAAAAATCGAGAAACTGAATAAAATAAGAAAATGACTAACAATTAAGAAAATGGGTAAAAATAAACAGCCTAGTCTAGAAAATAAAAAAATCGAGAATAATCAAGACAATGTGCAGCAATGACTGAAAAATCAAGAAAATGAATCAAATAAACAAGACAATTACTAAAAATTAAGAAAACAATTTAAAAATGGGTACAAATAGACAGAATACTCAAGAAAATGACCAAAAATTAGGAATATAATTAAGATAATGTGCAATAATGAACGAGAAAAAGAAGAAATCGAAAAAAATTCACAAGTGAGTGAAACAACTGACAGAAGGAACTTAAAATGTACCTGAAGCACTAAATGGAAATAAATTCATGAAAATCTTCTAAAAATCAAACATAAATGAACAAAAAAAAAAGCACGAAAATGAAATTAACCAACAATGAAATTAACCAAAGTACCATTTTTAATGTGAAGCAGGATGTTTAGAGGTGAAGGAGCTGCGTATGTAGCATCAAGGGCTTTTATTGGGGGACAAATGGACATTTTGCAAATATTGAGGGGGACAAATCCTCCCATCCCCTGTTGAAATTTGCACCGATGCCCCCCCCTCTCTCTGTCACACGCGCATTTTGACTGACTGCGTTTCAGACACCTCACTCCTCACTCACTGTGTGGGTGTAGAGGCTGTCAGCATGCGACTCTGACAGGCCTCTCTGCAAAAAAACACAACGGCACAGGCAGCGCTGTAATTTAATTACTGCTTTTCATCGGGGGGCAGGGGTGGGGGGGCTTTTTTTGTCCTGAGGGAATGTTTTAGCAGCACCATCAGAGAGAAGGGAATAAATGATTGGGAGCGACGGAGCAGAAGAGGAAAAGAGAAAGAGCAGAGGGCAGTACTCAGGGGCTGAAGGACGGCAATAATCTGCCAATGAATCGCCGCTCTTTGTTTGCCCCGATGGAGAGAGACGCTGACTTTTTTAGGGTGCGTTTACAACAGGGAAATTGCTGCTCACGAACAGAAATCAGTAGCAAATCAGATTTATCCGGCAGCTTTATGACACAGATGTTTCCATCCTGAGAATAAGTGGACACAGGCATAAAAATACTGCGTCGGTTTGTTACTTCCTTTGTTGTAGCCAGACGCACCGACATGAAACTAAAAACAGTGCCTTTCCCGTCCGGCTGCAGACACCGAATCAACCCTGACACTGTACAACCCCCAACTCCAGCGCAGTCGAGATGTTGTGTAAAACGGAAATAAAAACGGATTGCAATGATCCCATGTTTTATTCCCAATAGAACATAAACAACATGTCAGACGTCGAAACCGAGACATTTTACCACTTCGTGGAAAATATTAGCTCCTTTTGAATTTGATGTCAGAAGCCCGTCTCAAAAAATTTGAACGGGGTGATGTTTTCCATTGTGTAGCATCTCCAAAATTGTTGGAAAACTCCCCTTGTTGTCTATGAAAGATTACATTTCAATAGAGACACTCACAATTACTTCACAAGACACACTGTGGGAGGTTGTTTTATTTTACCAGAATGCAAAACCACACTGGTTCAACACACACAAACATAGAGCAAGGCATGAATTGAATATGCTGCCAAATGATATTACACAGCAAAACAGCACGTTTACATTAGGAAAGCACTGAAAGAGTATTATTTGAATTTTGGTCATTATTAAATCTGCTCTGGTATTTATGAGCTTTATGGGCAGTCAAAGTTTATTTGTGTAGTGCTAATCATACACAGGGCAACTGACAGTGCTTTACAAAAGGCATAGAAATACATTAAGAAAATCATAGAATAAAAGAAAGACATTAATTGGATTGAAAACATACAACAGCATAATATAAAAACAAGAAACATGCATTAATCACACATACCTGTACATTAAAATTAAGAAAGAACAAATCTTCCCCGTGTGTCCTCATAAGTTTTAACATTATTTATCCAGACTTCTTCTTTTTATGGTTTTTAAAATATTTATACAAAAGTAACCCTGTGCCTCTTTACGGAGCACATACATACAACGTATGGGTCCCAGATCCGCAATGTGACTAGGAATGGGCATTTTACAAATATTGAGGGGGACAAATTGCCCCATCCCCCCTGATATCTACGGCTGTGTTTAAGTTATTATGTCAAAGCTCCGGGCAGATGCTAAATGATTGTTATTGTTGCTTGTTGCCCCACGATGTGTCACAAATGAGACGTATGAGCCGCTTGCTTGTTTGCCCACAGCAGAAGCAAAGTAATGCTGATGAAATTACATCTCATTTTAGTGCAAATGTGATTAAAATATCGCAACATGCCGTCATTTTTCAGACTGTACCGCTGTATTTTAATCTATTAATGCCAGACAATGTGTTTCTGACATAGAGGGCTTTTAGCTGGATCAATACATGAATATGGAAAGGGCCCGTCATTTCCCTCTCATCATTACCATGGAAACTCCCGGGACTATGGGGAGCGTGGCTGAGCACTGAACACTTCCACAATCTTCACCCAGTTTGCTTTATTTCCTCTTTTCAGGTCCTCACAACATGGCGTCTCTATTTTCTGGCGCCAAAAATCCCCGCTAAGGTACCTCTTACTATAACTACTCTCTGGCTCCTGTTACAGCGTGAAGTTTTTGCTTCACAGCGCGAGTTAAACCCTATTCTTTGTCTGCTGTTTCTCTAACAACAGGTAGAAACCACATTCAACTTCTTGGAGATTCGGTCTTTGAATTCCCACCCTGACCACCAGGTGAATATTCTTATAAGTGCAGAGCTGTGGATGTGCCGTTACCGTGATTGTCTAAACAGTTGTATAACACGGCAGTTACATCGCTCTGACCTTGAGCGTATGACAAGCACTTACAGAGATAAGAACAGTACTGGAACGATGCTGATGTCGTATTTACGTCCAGTTGATGGCCGTGACACGTGTGAACAGCTTGGCGTTGTGTTCCTGTGCAGGTTATTATCGACACGGACAAGTCCAACTACTCCCTGAAGTTTGAATCACGAGACCATCTGAATCATGTGGTCAGCCATATTAACTACGCTCTGTCTCGAATATTCAACAACTCCATTTTTGCGTAAGTTTCACCGGGGAACAACGTATGGCATGTGTGGTTGCAAACAGTCATACAGATTACACGGGTTGTTGACTTTTGAAGCATCTTATGTGCTTCATCCTATGTAAGGCCCTTAAAATTGAACTTATGAATCCTTAATTAGCATCGATTGCATTTGATCTCATTTCAACTGTTTTTTTCTTCTCAGTGAGTCAAGGTTTTCTACATGGGAGTTCACATTATTAATCCTCAAACCATCAGCACTTTAAACAGTTCATATACTTCATAACGCTGAACTAGTACATGACCCAAAATTGTTTAATGAATGAATTGTCTGAAGACCAGTTTGAAATTAACAGGTTTCAATAAAACATTTGAACAGAATAGAATAGAATAGAATTGAATGCCTTCATTGTCATTATACACAGTTTCCAGTTGAGTTGAGTTGAGATGAGTCGCGTTTCTCTATGTGCGGCCGGCTAAAAAGATTTTAAAAAAAGATAAAAAGTTAGGTTAAAAGAGTAGTATGTATATAGTATGTTCAACTGTGTATAAATATATAAACAGAGGAAGAGCAAGCAAAGCAGCCAACAATCAGTAGACATGAGGAAATATATTGAAATGTCCCCTGAACGCTGATGAATATTACAGAGAGACTGATCAAATAGAGTATATCCATCTGAAATGAACATGTCTATTAGTGTATGATGTAACTATGAGTTCATGCCCCTTGAATAGTGATGAAGTAAGTGTCAAGTATTCACGTAATGTCACGGTGAATTCGTCATTAGTTCATGGTGGGCATCATGAATTCATGATAACTCATGCATTCATTACCTCCATCAAGGAGTTGAGGTTTTTGTCTGCGTTCATTTATTTATCCATTTGTTTATTTCTTTACAACATAATTGAAAGGTTTTGAACGGATTTGGGTGAAATGTTCAGGGTAGGTCAGGGTAGTGATCTGGATCATCGTCTGGATCCAGAAGATTTTTAAAAGATTCTTCACCAGTGTGAGATAGGGTCAAATTCTGCGTTGGTTCTTGTAACGGCACAAATAACACCCAGAAAATGTAGCCAAAAAACATTGGGTAACACATAACAGATTCTATTAAACCACAAAGTTTGATCCAGATCTGGACAATATTCTGGATATAGTGATCCAGAATGTTTATACTTACAGGGATTGAGGAAAAATATCTAGTGTAAGGTAGCAAATAAAGCTACAGACATGAAACTGACACCAAACTCTAGTGGAAAGTCTGCTGATTCAGTTATGTGCCCACAGATTTGACAAACTTTTAACATGTAGCGAGATTTAAAAGAAAACCATCATTATGGAAATATTATTTTTCCTGAATAACTATTGAACTAATAAAAAATATTATTAGTAGATAATTTTATCATTGTTTCCAGTGTTTTCAAACTGAGCTGCCTTGGTGGCGGACTGTGCTCTCTGACTGCATTAAACCATCTTGAGTCATACATTAGTTCAGCATTTCTCAAATATATGAAGTTTACCCTCAAGTAAAGTGTATTTTTAACTTTTGGTATTTCTCATGCTACTTCATGTATTTGACTTGTCATTTCTAGGTGAGAAATACAGTATGTCTAATTTCTCTGACAAACAAGTCCACTCAAAATGCAATGAGCATTAACTGCAATATGACTTCCTCGCCAAATCATACAGCCCTAACTTATAGACGCCCTGTGACATACTGGATTAAACCCTAATTATCAAAAGCAGATTTATTCTTTCACTGTGTTCCTTGTCTCTTCAGCCCCTCCATCTGCCACTCAGACAGTGACCTTTCTGACGGCAGCAGGAAGTATTCGCCCAGCTCAGAGACCTCAGTTGAAACCCAAAGGGCTTGTGGTAAACAAGACACTACAGTTAAACATGAGAATTTGCACACATACATATGGGCACATACACTCCACTTGGCAGACTCGAGAGGAAGCTGGCTCACACACTTCACAAATAGCCCCCCCAGGTGTTCTTTTTACATAAAAAGCTCTGTCACACAAATCTAAGATTGATAATTTAGCCTAATGTCTCTGAGTGCATTTTCCTCCCTTTTCTCTTGGTTTATCACCGAATGAAGCAGCTGTTCGCATCATCTGAGAGTCCTTTTTGTTCCCCCTTTCCTATGTTCCTCCCCTCGTCCGTCTCTCAGGAGGCTTCTCAGAGACCTACGCCGCTCTGTGCGACTATAATGGCATCAGCTGCAAGGAGGAAGTGCAGTGGGTAAGAGCTGTGGGACTGTGCCTTTGTCGCTGTGAGTGCTTTTGAGTGTTTTCATGCAACACTGTCCACAGACTTAAGGGGTCATGTACTTCAGCAAACAAGCTCATGGGTAATGTTGCTCCTAGGACGTGGACACCATCTATCACTCCCAGGACAATCGAGAGTTTAACCTGCTGGACTTCAGTCACCTAGAGAGCAGGTGAGAAACGATGAGCTGCACTGAAGTGAGATTTCAGATGCCATCACATCCAAAATATGTCACTGCATTTTTATCTTTCACAGGGATTTGGCTGTGATTGTGGCATCAATGGCCTACAACACCTGGTTCACAAAGCTCTACTGCAAAGACTTACGCATTGTAGGTGGAAACTACTCTGATGAGCTCTCTTTTCTGGCTGCTGAGCAACTCTTTTTAAACAGAAATATATGTTTCATAGGGGTCAGAGGTCACAGAGCAGGTCCTGCACACTGTCAGCAAGTCCTCCAGCCTAGAAGAGATCACTCTGGAGAATGCCGGTTTAAAATCGTGAGTTATGATCCCTATCTGTGTATTGCATCTTCAACATGATCTACAGCAGTCTGCTGTGTTAAAGCTGCAGTTGGTAACTTACGGATGTAGCCAGAACCCGTGAACAGCTACAGCTCTCTTCCTCTGCACCCTCTTTCTCCTGTACTGTACTACGACCACTTGAGCAACAGCAGGCATCACAAACATATCTGAGCAAGACCAACAGTCATTGCACAGCGTATGCCAGTGCTAGCAAGATTTTTGGCCCGATTTTACCCACGATTTGCAGTTGGGCAAAGTTTGCACCAGTCAGCACGAGTTGTGAACAGTCTGCATGGCTAGTCACAGAAAAACCCATTTATGCTCTATGCTAGTGTACTGCATAGCAAATGTCACTGGCCTTCATACTGCAATGCGTACGTCACGTCAGTGTGAATCCATCCGCTAGTGGGCAGTGTCACCTTCAGACTGTTCTGTCCTCTAGTGTGGCGTTACTGTACATTGGATTCTCCCTGAAAATCCTAAGCGAATCATTATGTCATTATGCTCTCAAACATTTTATTCGGACCCTCTAATGAGTGATCTGGTGCATCTTTAACTTTTTCCTCCCTTATTAAGGTGTTATGGCAAATAATCCGACAAATCACTGCCATGCTGGGGTTTGATTGATGTGTTGTTATGGTAACTAGTCTCACCGGTGGGGTCGGACCTTCGAATCTTCTCTTTATTCAATATGTTCATAGTTTCACCTGAGATACACCCGACTGCAGTTGTGGGTAAGTGTTTAAACTATCAACAGTCTAATATGACTCTGTCTAGCACTGCTTGGTGAAGTTGTGTAAGCTAGCGGTTAGTTAGCTTTCCCTACGCTCCGGTTGCACTGCCGCCGTTTGTCCAAGTATGGTTGCATCCTGTTTTTGGCTCCAAGATCCATGGTGACACTAATATCTACAGTCTATGGCACAGCCTCTCCTCAAAACGGCGAGCCATTTCTGTTAATCTTTCGGTGTTTATGGTGCGTTCTGTTCTTCTTCTTCTTCTGCTTCTGCCACACGGGCCATACTGTGCAACACTGCCCCCACAGTATAATTAGTGTGATAAATAAATCTAAGAGTAGACTGTTTGCACGCCCGGTGGCCAGTGTTCCGACGATGGCTCCGACTGGGTCGTAGCCGCTGTTGTTTTATTCTTACTCTTTCTTGCCGTGTAAGACATACAGTAGCTAACGGGGGAATTGGTCATTTAGTATCTCGAACGTGTGTATGAACATGATTGACAGCCAGCTAACACTACCCTTGTTGCTCCTTGACGGAATTTAGCAGGTGCGATGGATTTTTAAAAATCATATTACAGGCTGTGTGTGATGCAAATGGAGTCATCCCCACATGACTGTATTAATGTACTACTACCAGGAACAATGTCAACAAACAAGACGAAAAAAATGTTATGAACTGCAGCTTTAATATGGTAATATTTTAACTCATGTTGCAGAGATTTCCCACAGAAGATGTCAGCTGCTCTTTCAGAAAACCCCGCCTCTGTCATCCACTCGCTCAACTTGGCCCACAACTCTCTGGATAACCAAGGTGATGATCATTTTTGGTTGTTTATGCAGAGTCCATTAATTCTCAGGCCCAGAACCTACAATCACTGTCCTCACTTTACATCTGTGTAGGTCATAACATAATCAACTAACCAAATTACAGTATATCAAGTATCAGATGGTTCTGATATTTGATTAAAGGTATGTCTTTTTTTGTTCTTACATGTGTCCAGGGGTGTCCAACCTAATCCAGCAGGTGTGTCGTCTCAACAAGGGCCTTCGTCTCCTCAATCTCTCCAAAACCTCACTCACCTCCAAAGGTTTTACCAGATATCCTGTTTTTTTACCTCTCTATTATCAAGTAATATCAGGACAGTGTCACAAACACATGCTTTAAACTTCAATGAACTTTATGGATTTGCTGTACGAGGTGTGGCTATTAACTGTGCTTATGAGGATAAAACCACATGGTTAAATATTAAAGGTTGGGTATTCACACAACTGCTGTAAGTTTCTAGTAAGGGACATCTTTCACGTCACTGCTAGCTAGTGATTGAAGTGTACATGTTTTTTACTAAGGCGTCATAAAATGATTAGCTTAAAAGTTGAGCAATGTATTAACTTAAAATTTTTGGTGAGATTGAACAAAACAGCAGCCAGGTCTTTTTGTCCATTAACAGAGGTGGTGGAGAAGAATATAGGATATACACTGCCTGGCCAAAAAAAAAGTCGCCACCAAAACAAAAGATCACACACTCTAATACAGTATTTGGTTGGATGCCTTTAGCTTTGATGACATCACACATTTGCTGTGTCATTGTTTCATTAAGCTTCTGCAACGTCACAAGGTTTATTTCCATCTAGTGTTGTATTAATTTTTCACCAAGATCTTGCACTGATGATGGTAGAGTCTGACGCTGCGCAAAGGCTTCTCCAGCACATCCCAAAGATTCTCAAATTGGGTTAAGGTCTGGACTCCGTGGTGGCCAATCCATGTGTGAAAATGATGTCTCATGCTCCCTGAACCACTCTTTCAC
>JAQQAE010001903.1:0-23794 GCA_029823295.1 Pseudamia nigra
GGCCCCCAGGCCGATTTTTAGCCTGTTGTACTGGTCCGATGCCAGGCGGGACCACACCTCCTCCTTTAGCTTTAGCTCGGCCTCACCGTATTTTGTGTGACAGTCATGCAGCTTTTTTTCCACATCATCTATCTCTGTTGCAAACTCGCGTTCGTCATGTTCTTTCATAGCATCAATGCACTTAAAACTGCAATCACACACCTCATTATAGCTGTCGCTGAGTGCCCTCATTTCAGATCTGAGCTCATGCCGCCCGGATCTGATTAAGATGTCCAAGTTCAACTTTCTGGCATAGATTTTCCTACTGAAAGCCTTTTGAGCATAAGACAGCTCTCCTCTCAGCTCTCCTATGCCCGCCATAGTGTCTTTCTTCTTCCCCGCTGCTTTCTTTAGTGTGGACTTTTATTTTGTTGATGTACGTGCTTCCGGTTTGCGGGCGAGATGGCGGTGGCTTTACTTTTTATTTCGTCGTCGACACAGTCCGCCTCCGCTTCTTCGTCGCGGAGTCGGCTTAAAGCTTAGTGTGGACACTGTTCGGCCGCCGTTTCTTCATCGCGGGGCCGACTTAGCATTGATTACTGTACGGATTTATCAGTTTTATCAGGCTGGCCACCTTTAGCTTAGCCTATAGCTTGGCTTTTAGCTCAGCTCTCAGCTTTTAACTAATGCTTCTTTGGCACCTTCAGCTGATAACTCCCTCCGTAGGGGTGTGCTTGACTAGCGAAACAGTGTCTCATTCCGACTCGTGACTGTCTTTTTGTAGGTTTATTCACAAACACGGGACAGTGGACAGTGACACAGGTGGTTGGCTAGGCAATGAGTTAGCTGGTTAGCCAGACAGACAGTCAGTCAGTCAGTTAGCAGTTAGGTAATCAACAGCTCAGCTCCAACAGTCGAGCCGAATGAACAGAAATGACAGATAAGTGCCGCATAAGAACCATGGAACCACGTCACATTCCCACTTCAAAGTAAAATGCACTCAAAGACACAGCAACCTAAAACAAGGTAGCTTAGCAACAGGATAGCTTAGAAACAGGATAACTGATATCAGGTAAATCGGAGTAAATATAGGAAATTTCCACACATATACAATGTGGCTGATTTGACCATTGGATTTGATGTTATGATTTGTTATGATTCAGTTTTCTTTTTTAAAATAATGTGAGTTACTCATTGGATGACTGTGGGATCCAAGTAATTATCAACTTTGAAAACACATTTGCACTAAGACAGAGTCGTTTTTTCGGTCCAAACAACTCTAACAGGCTTCTACATGTTAGCTCTGTGGCAGGTGTCTATTTCATCTCCTCAGAGGAAGACGTGTCCAAACAAACTCAAATGCTGCTGACAGAGCCACTGGGATTAATGTCCTCACCAGCTCATACAAACATGAACACATACATTTATAAATACACAAAAGACACACTCTACTTGCACAGACAGTGTCCTGGCAGCTGTCAACCCATATGTGACAAATCCCCAGTTATTTTTATAACTGTGAACAGACTATTATAATATGGGTGGTGTGAGAAAATGAGCTAGTAAATAAATTGGTGTTTTACACAATCAAACTACACAACTGATGAGAAAATGATTTCAAACAACTCAAGTCTGTTGCTAATACCATTTTTGAAAACCGAATCCAAATGACATCATGTGTAATTTTTGCTCTCCTTGTGTAGTCTGTTTGTATGAAATGACTTCATCTCCCTGCGCAGCCTGGTTGCAGTCAGCTGTTTCACAGTGGCTGATTGGAAAGAAATCTCACTGCTACTCACTATGTCAATCTTACACTCACTCGATGAATGGAATACCAGAGAGGTAGCACAGGAGAAGCTTATACACACATACATGCAAACTAGCTAAAAAAGACACGGGCGCAAGCACTGAGAAACACATACACATAGGCAAACATAGCTCCATTGTACTCTGAGAAGGAAAGTATGATGCAACTATAATCTGATACTAAACAGAAGATGAGGAAATCTATATGGAAAAATGAACTGATGCTTTATGAAATGGGAAAAGGTTTCCACACCAGACTCTGCTCTTTTGCCTTCTTTGTGCTTCTGGCCTGGTTCTCACTTGATCTCGCCTTCACTGTTCATGGCCTCAATAGGGCTTTGTCTGATCCTTCATCAATGACCAGTGCAGTCTTTGGGAGAGAAAGTGTTTAGATTCCCTGGTTTGTCTTCACCAAGCAGCCAAAATAACTCTTTCTTTTTTTGCATTGTTTGTATAATTAAGGCATGTGACTGAATATTTAAAAACATCAGCAACCTGCACTAGCCTTCATTCAGACTTGCCAGGTTGTCCTCGATATTTTCTGACCTGCTTAGTTAACAAATACTAGGTTAATAACTCTCCCCCACATCCTCCTTTATTCTCTCTCTAACAATTAAGTTCAGGGGCACAGATCTGATTTTACTTCTTCAGAGGGCTTTCCATGGGCTGTTAAATTTATATGCTGCAATAAATTCCATGTTGGTGAAGGTTGCACGTAGGTACAGAGATTGTTGACAGACTGTGAATGAAAGTCAATTTCCAGACAGATCTTGGTTCTACTTGTTTGTTTATCTTGTGAACATTGTTCCACGTGGACTGATCTCAGTGGATTCTCAGCATGTTTAACCATTAGCATTTCATCACATGAGCGGAATTAAAATTGAACCATTAAAGCTATCATTGCAAACAGTCACACCGCTTAAAGGCAGAAGAAAATCTTTGGCGTGACCTGTTGTGTGTTTGTGCCAAAAGCACATGGATGCAGGCCTATTTCTGCAAGTGGAGTTTCCACTTTTATGGGCAGGTTCAAGGAAGACAAACATTTTGGAAAACAGGCTCTCACATGTCTTACCTTCTTATGCTCTTATGGCTTTTCAGACAAACACTGCCTGTTCAACGTGACCACACAAACATTATTCAGAAGCTTGAACCTAATGCATATTTATTTTTTATTGAATGATTAACCTGTGTCAAAGGTATGATCAGGTCACTTGCAGGGAAATTCACTGTTGACACAAAAGCTCACAAACGTCTGATGCATTTTGAAAATCACCCACATGCAGTCACTTCTTGTGAAAAAAAAAAACAGCAAAAAATGAGGCAAAAAAACCAATTATAAATATAAACACAACAAAGATCAAATTCACTCAGAAAAGCAGTATTTACACAGAAGATCATTGAATTAGTGTACAATAATGGAAGATATTCTTTCTATTAATTTGTTAAATACTTTTTCCAGGCAATAAAATCTATAAAATCATACAAATAAATACTACTTGTGCAGAGTTTAGATTGTACTGTGCATGTGTGTTCTGCTACAGCAAACAGATGCAGCCTTTGCTGAGTGTGTGTCCTCTTAGCTCAATTAGAATCTGAATAAAAGAGGGAGAAAAAAGCCTTTGTCTGGAAACTAAACTTTCTTTCTTTTACTCAGACTCATTCCACTGCAGTTTATTTCATTCAACTGTAAAAGCTAGATTTTACCAAATGCTACTCTTAGCAATAAAAGAGGCAGATGCAAGTCTCTCATTGTGACTGGAAGCACTTTCATTCTTTTTCTCTACGCTTTAATTATGTTCCTTAAACCTGGCTATAATGCTATAAAAACTGGGCCATTGTCTGCAGGATTTGTCTTCTCTGATTCCTATTATGAAGACACCTGGTTCACATAAATACTGGAAAGAATTCCATGTACAAATTAGGAAAGAAAGAGAAAACTCATAAGCATTCAGTGAACAACCTCTAAAGCCTGGTTGAAGCTTTTAACCACAACATACTGATTAACAATAATATATTGATTAATAATTCACTAATTAACCCAATGATCACTTACTGCTGTTAAGATCGAATGTTTGTTTCTGAAATCACTTCATTTTCTGAGGTAACAATCAATACATTAGAGAAAGGTTAAGCTGTGTTTGACCTTTCAATTACCTATGATTAACTGCTAACAAAGGTGTTTAGCAGTATTTTTTCTACTGCTTCAGTGATAACACAGATAAAGTTCCAGCCCACTTTCATCGAAACCATAAACATGCTAGGAGATATCAAAGTTTGCTGAATCTTCACAACAACCCATTGATTTTTATGCCCCACCATCACCACCAATATCTTAACAGTTTTAGAGCTACACAGCCATTTTCAAAGGCTGCCGACAGCTTTGGTCTCACTATTAAGAGGTTAAATTACTCTATTTGAATCTCTGTTTAAATTTATGGCCGTTCTATTGCACTACTGCTGTAAGAAGAAAACTGAAAGCAGTATTTATGGTGTGGTGACAGAGACAGTAATGGCTTTTCCCTCCTCTACTTTAGCCATTCAATACACACGTTTCCTCAGCAAACATCTGATTTCCATGCTGTTGCCATGGCGATGGCTACAGGAACCAGGTTAAAGCTTGGAGACACATAGGACAAAGGAAGGAGGGAGCAAGACAGATGAAAAGGAAAAATCAGTGACCAACGTAGAAATCGAAAATAGAGTGTGCTGAAGATATGGATGCAGGCACAATTGTATGCTACTAGTCAAAAGTTTGGACACAGTTTCTCTTCAGCAATGTGCATTAATACTGAAGACTTCCAAACTATGAAAAAACCTCATATGAAATTATGGAGTATACAGTGTTAAACAACCCGAACATGTTTTACTTTAGATAATACAAAGTAGCTACATTTAGCTTTGACGACAGCTTTGTGCACTCATGGCATTCACTTATCGGATTAACAAGGCTGTCAAATCACAGATGTGTCATGTCAAGAGTCAGTTGTTATTTCTTGCCTTCTTAATGTGCTTTAGACCATCAGTTTTCTTGTGCAGAGGAAGAGTGTGTACAGAGCCAATGCCCCTAGTAGTGCTACTGCAACTACTGTTCAAATCCTTATTATGGCAAAAAAACCCCAGTCCATTATTACTTTAAGAAATGAAGGTCAGTCAATCCAAAATATCTCAAGATTTTTGAATGTGTGCAGTTGCCACAACGATCAACCATTATGTGAGGCTTATAATTCTCATTCTGTTCATCAGTTGTTTTCCTTTCCTGGGATGGTCCTTGTGACAGCCGGTTTCATCGCGGTGTCTTTGTTTACTACATAAGTCCACATGTGTTCTTTTTAGTTTTTATGTTTTCAATATTAATCTACAATTGACAATGTAAAAATAACAAAAATAAAGAAAAAAAAGGCTGTCATGTCTTTAAAAAGTATGCAGTGTTCCTTTCCTTTGTACTGTAGGTGGACAATACAGTAAGTTGATATCTCTACTGTGAAGAAAGATGAAGACCCCAGGCACTCTTAACGGACCACTACATACACATAACAAATGCTCCACAGGTACAATACATTCCAAAACTGCAATGAGCTTTGGTAACAAATGAGTTTTCTGTAACATACTTAACACATTTTCATCAGTTTTTACCCCAGTCTGTTTTTGTGGGCTGTTGTACAGCCAACTTTTTATGTATTTCATCAACTAGAAACTACAATCACATTGTGTGTATAGTAAATATAATGAAGTGTAAAGTTAATGAATCAAACTTTGTGTCAGATTGGCTCTGCTGCCTTCTAGCAACTGTTCACTGTGCTTGACCTTGAATTATACCAATTATACCAAGACTTCAAGACAAGCAAAAAAAAAAAAAACCGCACACACACACAAAACTATAAAACATATCTACTGCTATTCCCCCTCTAGCGCGCGCTGGTCATTACCGCTGTTATGAGCCATCAGTGCTCTCTGGTGCATGTCCAATTCAGAAAGTGTAATCTCCAAGGAAAGAATCAAACAGCCATATTTGCAGGAAGACTACAATTAGGTAGACAAAGCTTATGCAAGTATGTGTATGAGAGAGAAAGACAAAGGAGGCTGCAGGCAAATCTAATCTAATTTTCTATTAAAACAGCAGCCTAAATATTTACCAGATCCTGAGAATGAGAAAAGACTAAATCAAATAAACAAAGCAGTGAGTGGTAATAAAATGTGGAATTTTCACATACTCCTTCCTTCTTAAACAGAACTCTTGACATTGACAGGGCAGATACTTGAAAATACATAAGGAAGTGTGGAGAGTCAACTTGGATCTTGTGTATTCCGGATCTGTGACAATGATCTCATGTATGGAAAGATGCAGGGAATTGAATGGACTCTTTCACACCTAGCAACGGGGGAGTCAGTGACGTACAGTATTAATTATGTTACATGAGAGCAAGACAGTAAACAAAATCAGAAAGAGCAGCTACGTAACAATAACACAAGACACAGTAACTGAAAATGGCAGGTAACTGGAGCGATGATGAGGTCAGGGAGTTCTGGTCCATAAAGGGTGGAGCAGAGGCAATTCAAGAGGTCATAAGTGAGAGACGCTATTGTGAAGTACCATCCTCTCCCACAGTGATTTCTGGATATTAGCCAGTTCATGGAATTCATATACAAAAGGGTTGTATTTATGGTCCCCATTGTAATCTAAAGCTGCCTTTCCAAACTTAGAGATAAGCCTCAAAAAGACATCACAAACCCTTTTCATCATCTGATCACGAGTATTTTGTTCATTTTCTTGATCATTTTGTAAATATGTGGTCATGCCCTTGATTATGTCGTTAATTTTTGCTAATTTTGGTGACTATTTTCTCCACTGCTATTGTTTGTTCATTCTGCTGATAATTTTCTTAATTTGTTGTTCATCTTCTTCATTGTATTTGTAATTATTTTTCTTGTTAATATGATGTTGTCAAAGAGAAGTTCAATCATTTCTATACATCTTAATTTTTACATTTATAGAGACATAAATTGTTATATGTTGAATAATGTAGATGTTCTGGCAGTTTATCATAAATTAGGAGTGTTCCTAATTTGTGAAGCTGGTAATCTGAATAAATTTATCTGCAGCAGAGGAAGCTCTTGATCTTCCTTTCCTGGGACAGTCCTCATGACAGTCAGTTTCATCTTAGCATTTGATGGTTCAGGTGACTTTACTTGGGGACAAATTCTCTTTACTTATCCGAGTCTTGTCATAACATGGATTTGCATAGTAGTTGTAGTAGCACTAAGGGTAACTGACTATAAACCCACCTTTCCTCTACACAAGAGAACTGTGCAGATGTTCTGGGTTGTTAAACACATGGTTGTTGACTGTATGATTCCATACATGCTCTTTCACAGTCGGGATGTCTTCAGGATTAATGTACAATGCTAAATATTATAAAAATAAAGAAAAAACACTGAAAGAGAAGGTGCGTCGAAACTTTTGACTGGTAGTGTAAGTTATCTACACAGGATGCAGATAGTGGCATTTCAAGCACCATTATAACAGTGTATCCATGCTGCAGAGCTCAGATATACAGTGTAGCCAAGGCAACAGATCATTCAACTGTAGATATGAAAAGGATGTCATGTGATACTCTCCACCTGTGGTACAATACAAAATGTAAAAAGAAGGGACAGTTAAAGTGATGACAGAGCAGCAGAATGATGACGCAACACTATTTAGTCAAGTGAATCTGACTCCTGCAATGAAATACACACACAGAGAATGATGCCTGCCCCTGTTCCCCATACCTCTTTCTAACTCATACCCTCTATCTTTGTCTCTGCAGTGAGCGAGGTGATGAATGTGTGTGTCTGTCTCAGCTCCTATTAATAGTGCCGAGCAGTGCTGGAGGTGTCAAAGCTAGAAAAGGATGAGCTCTCTCACACACACATACAGAGTTGACGCACACTCAACTTGAAAACCCAAATGTAGCAGAAGTGGAGAATAAGTGGGGGTGGGTAGCGGACAGCAGGGAAAATAGGTTAAGAGTTTGAAAAAGTATACTGACAGATTTACTATCCATACGATCAAGCAAACAACCCACAGAAACCCTCAGTATAGCAGGGATGAAGACTGGAAAGCAATGGAGATAAAACCACTGACACATACAGCAGTCCCAGTTACATACGACACAGTGACTGAGCTGGTTTAACCCTGTCAACACTATAGTCAAAAGTCATAAACACTCTTTTAAGATATAAAAGCTCAAGCCAATAAGTTTGTCTGTGTATTCCTACCTCGTGAGTTGGTGGCAAGGTCTGCCACTTTCTGAAAGGCATCTAAGAAGGCAGCCACAGCAACCACCGTCGCTCTGAAAGACAAAAGGAAGCCAGATGTTTACTAAAAATCAAAATTTATATCACAAAACTGCATACAACACCACGCTCAATGTAAATTAAAGATCTATGATTTTTGGGAGACTAGCTGGTAGCCGATCATTTGTAGTGGACTGAAATAAGACAACCTGCCAGTCAACTTGGCTTGCAGCCTCACAGTTATCAAGCTAGTATCTCTGGTTTTTTTTCCTTACCTGTACCAGATGTTGATGGAATCTGAAATGCAGGGTGTCTCTCTGTTAGATAAACTGAACTTGCTAGCTCCGTAGTAGCTACAGCTACGACAGTTTTCAACACCACAAATGAGTGCATAAACTTGTGCACCTATGAGGTTGTAAGCTGTGTTCACAGGTTGCCTGTCTATTCATTTACAGCGGACTTCCACAAACAATCTGCTACCAGCTAGTTTAGCAACATCATCGACTGCATCTTTAAGTGCTGAAGATAGAAGTAAAAACTGTAGGAAAAGGAGATCACAGGATCACAATGATGGCCATGAACACACAGAAAATGTCTGTTCAACTTCTGTAAATGCACACATGCTGGCAAAGAGACATAAATGATCAATACTGCGTGGCTTTGTGTTGGCCACACTCGAGGAATATATGTAAATTAAGCTCACATCAATGTTGACCGTTTAAAAATCAAAGTATCCATGCAAGTATGTAAGTTTAAAACTTAATGTGCCCTGCTGTGTGAGGAATGTGTTTGTGATTACTTGGAGACCGCTGGAATCTGTCCAGCTCAGCAGAGCAACTTCACCACACTTACAGGTCATTGAAAAGATGTACGAGTTCTACGCTGTACAGCTATAAAATAGAAAAGGGGCCGATGGCGAGTTACTCCTGCTTTTTTGTCAGATAGTATGGTTCACTAAGCATTCACAAAAATACTGCTTAGGCAGAACAAACTGAAGAAAGGGCAAATCCACTCACTTCGTAAAAAAGAAGTGGAAGCCTAGTGTAATATTACTTTCTGTTTTACTCATTACCGACACCATCTCGCTGGTATCCTGAATGGCAGCCTGTCTGGCTGCCTGACTGACCAGTCATTAAACTAGCTGGCAACAGACTGCCTCGCTGGCAGGGAAGCTAACTGGTTAACTGGCCAACTTTAGAAACAACAAGTCTGTCATTAAGATCACAAATACAGACATAAAAGGTCCTTCGTGCAAGTGACACCTGATCTTTTCAACAGAGACAATGCTATCTATCAGTTATGCTACAAAAAGAAAATTTCCACAGCAAACTCATCCACAAAACACTTGTTTCTTCTGACCCTTGTAAACATTCACAGAGGAAATCTTCCATAACACAACCTTGGAAATTCCACAAACACTTCAAACTCTACAGACAGGTAGTTTCACAACTGGGCAAAAAAGGCTAAATAAAGGGTGCTGTGGACTTTCAAGTGTGGCTTGCAAACTGACAAAAGCTCTGGACAAAAATTTTCCACAGTGATGAGCGTACACGGCTATCACAGGACCTGAAAATGCCAGGTCCTGTAAATAAATGATTTAGGTCCACACAGGGCTCAGAGAAGTGTCCATGTCCAGATTGAGTGCTCTCAGCATTATGCACTGACACATCCAGTTTCATTTTTTACTTCCATTATGCACTGTAGTGTAAGGAATATCCTAATCCTTTCTGATCCAACTTTAAACAATATAATTTTTAAAGTTTCAATCAAGTTTCTTGTACACCTGAAAAACGGGTTATCTTGAAACTGGTTATGCTGCTGAAAGACTAAACCTTTTCTAGGATCCTCTTTTATATAAAATCAAGTTTAAAATCACATCAGCTGTTTCACATCCCATTGACTTTGAATGATTTTGACAGATTTTTAGCGTTAAAATTTATCCCATAAAGTGTTGCACACACAAAATTAAGAAATGGCTGTGTATTTTGAAATAAAAATAAGCATGAAAAATTTTTCATTCACACTGTTTACAACAAAATACAAGTCAATGTAAACTTGAAGGATTCTTAACTTTTTTTGAAACTGGGGTTGTATTATTAAAGCAAACCTTTTTGGGCAGGAGGAAACAAGAGCATCATGGTTGTACAAGCCAGTACCAGAGCTACAGTCACCACAGAGTCACTGTGCTGTGTACCCTCAAAATGATAAATGGAAGGAAAAGACTTAGTACACACTGAGCTTTCAGTGCTGTATTATGTTCCTTGATAAAAAAGAATCTCATCTCACTAGTCAGTCTGAAGACTAACAGCTGTCCACTGTTTGATAAAGTTACAATTAGTGTTTTACAGCGGCCTAAATCTGGACGACATGAGAAAACCAACATGATTTACTGATAAAGCAGAACTCTGATCCAAGACAATGCCCCAAACACCCTTATACTCTTAGCATTTAGACACAAGGAAACAGTCATTTCCTTTATTGCTTCAATATGAAATGTAATATTGGTTAATATGCTCTGAGTTGTTGCGGAGCTGACCAGAATATCTAAGGGTGTGTCCTGCAAATGGAAAAAGAAACATACACTGAGGCACACACAAGATTCCTTTCTATTTAAGGCCCAGCGCAGGCACTAAACCAACCTCCAACTGATATCCGCCTATGTTAATTTATACCATGTTTACAGTGATTTATGGATCATATTCTACATGTACTTATTACCTTTAACAGGTTTGAGAGAATTTTTTTATTCAATTTCAATTACCACCTGTTCTTAGCTAACACTGTAGCCAAATTATCTGTCTTAAATACCTCCATCCATTTACAATAATATATCTTTTAAAACTTTAAGAAACAATTAAGTTAGACTTTTTCCTTCAGTATCATATTTATACATCTGAAACTGAGAGAAAATTCATATTTCTCATTACAGAGAACGATCTCAGCATTGATTTTTATTTGGGGTCATGCACTTTGATGTTTGTGAAGATTATAAGTGCATAATTTTGAACAAATTGCTACATGTAATTTAGTTTTATCTGACAGCAAAAAAGATGTCTTAAAAATTGTCACTTGACTCATTCCTGCACATTGCGTCAACATGACCTGACTGCAACTGCCATTATCTTTAACTTTTCCCAATAGATCTGTGTGTCTAGAGTCCAGAACATGGACTTTAACATATCAATTCCACATGGCCTTGGTGAAGACAATCTCAACTCCCCATGGACCCTGGCACGGTACAGCACAGAGTACTCTTTCTGACAAAGATGCATCAAGTGCCGCTGCACCAGTCTATTCTTAGTTCAACAGAAACTGGAATGTAGCTGTAGCAAATCTGAATCATAGTGCATGGTTGTGTTTACTTCTCTTTACATGCTTCAGATGGAACATACAGAGATAATATTAATAATAATTTGTATAAGTCAATGTGCTGCATATCTGTCCTTTAGTCCAAATCCAAATATTTAGTATCTCTTTCTGGAAGCCTTAATTACTTATCAAACATGGTTTATAGGCTAAATTTGAAGTTCTGAAGTGGTTTAATATATCTAACCAAAGGCAAAAAGCCTGGCCGTAAGCTTGGTTCTAACACAGCTGCATTAACCATGAGCCACCAAACAGACCGAGCACTGACAAGTTAAAAGGAGTCCGTGATTAGAAATCAGCTCGCCTATATTCCGCCCTGCCCTCTTTCTTCAAAGCTGTCTGGTGTGCGCATGTGTGGGTCAGATAGTTGCTTAAAACCAGAATGGGCAGAAAAAACACAGTATTTGGACCAAAAAATGACAGAACAACCCTAACACTGTAATTGGTTGATTTCCTAGTCACTTTGTGAGTGGGGAGCAGAGGGGCTAAATTACAGAGTAGTCTGTCTTAGAACGTCACTACAAACACAGACATATGCCACTACCACCGCTGGCTGGTCACTTATCCAGCCCAAGGAGGGAAGGGGGTGTGTTTGTCTTTTACTGTGTGTATGTGTGTCCCTGAATGCATCTTAGTGCTGCACCAGATTACAGAGATTGCTGGGTGGGGGTCTCATAGTGTCATGTGATGGAAAGTGGTAGTTTGACAAGTGGCTGGACACAGGCTTTGAACGAAACAGAAGAGACTTTTTTGTAGGTCACCATGAGCAGACCTAGATAGCACACTTTTATTAGTACTCAGAAGTAAGGGCATCATTACAGCTCGCCATATGCCACAACCACAGCAGCCTGGAGCAGAGGGAACAGCTCGTCTAAAATATTAAAACATGGTTGTGGATCAGCAAATGTACTCTAAAGCTGAAGCTTCCACCACTGGTTTGTAGTAGAGACATGTGATTAAGAAAATCTGGACAACTACCTATTTAAAATAACAATTTGAACAATAGCTGATGTTTTGTTTTTTTATTTTAATTCATTTTATTTTTTTGTTGTTACATATTCCTCCTTTTGTGCAACAGAGGAATTGTACATGTAACAGATTGGTTTTTACAGAAATCCAATCACAGACAAACTATAAAAACATTTTTTATCAGGTCAAAATGTAGTATTTGTATAGCTTCAATCATAATGCAACATTATTTCCAGGTGCTTCACAATTCAAGGCCGAAACCTCAAGACTATACAGAGCAAACCCAACATAACCTCCTAAAGCAAGCCTAGGGCGATTTTTTTTTGGGGAGGGGTGAGGTTCCTTTAACGGAAGAGGAAAAACCTCCAGCAGAACCGGGGCTCTGGGTAGGCAGCCATCTGTCTTGCGGGCTTTGAATATGGCAAAAAGAAAAAAAACAGACACTGGAATTGCTGAATATCATCTTATCTTCCCATTGCCAATGGCCACGAAGAAGGCAGATACTGGCCAATAATAATTTGCAGCTTATACATCATTGCATCTGTAGTTTGTAGGCGTGTGTTTGTGTTTTAGTGAGAAATAATGTTTAGTTCTTTAGCAGGCCATTTATCTTCTATGAGTATTCATTTCTGTTTGGTACAAATAACCACCTCTACACCTTACATTGGAATCAGAAATACTTCACTAATCCCAGAGGAAATTGCTTATCGTTACTTATCATCATTTCATTTATCTTTAAACTGCACAAAATATTTCAATTTAATCTTCTCTCTTTTCAAGGCTTTACATTTTGTACCTGTACTATCTATCCAACATCAAATATCTGATACAGTACATACAATAGTACAGTTCCTCTTTCTAATGTGTACATTTCAACCGGCAATAAAGCTTTGACAAATAATGAGCAGAAACACGTAAAACCCCCCAACACTCTGTCAACGGTTTAGTTGTAATCTTAGCTTTTCACTAGTACAGTAAGAGGCAGATTTGTTCTTTTACATTCCCTGTGTCCAGACTTACAGACACCCTACTGCCAAACAGCCAGTCATTAGCAACAAGGCTGCAAATACTCCCCTGAGCTTTGGCATGGCAGGGTCACATATTTAACCCCAGAATGATTGAGACACTTGAATAACATATCACCATTAATCAGACATACAACTGAGAAAATGGAAGAATGGGACACTGAGTGGCCCCTGGGAGGTATTGTTAAAATGCTGGGCCTTTATATGACTGTCAGTGTTAGTCTGTAGGACGACACGTGGACACTTAAATGGCTAGAGAACTGCCATGTACTGTTAAACAAAGAATAATTTAGCCCACAGGGCTTCCGTCTTGACGGTACTTGTGGGACAATGAGCTTTTATTTCAGCTGTCATAAGTTGTTTGTGTCCTGACACGTGGCCACTTAAAACCAACTAGGAGAGGTGGCTGCGATTGGCATCTATTGTTAGCAAAAGACTTTGGAAAAATTTTGTGGAAGGTGTTTCAATTTTCAGCATTAGGAAGACAAATTAAATCAGGCTTAAGGGCGAGAAGGACGCATAATGACCGCTGTACAGTAGTTAAGATACTAGGTTTTTATGTAAAATGTCATCCCTGGTTAGTCTGAGGACACGTGGCTACTTAAAATTTCTGTGAAAGGGAATTGACACTGATCTCTGCTGACAACTCCAACAGGAAGTGCAAAACCTGTTTGAGGGTGATGTATGTGTGTGTCAGAGATGTTATGCAACAGCCACACTGCTGTTTGGTAACCTGTAAAAAACATTGATGTCATACCCTTAATATTTATTTTATTTTGTTTAACACAAAAATAACATTACACAGAAAAGCACAAGACAAGAGCCAATGTACTCAAGAGTGTCTCTAGGCATCAGATAATTAGATTTAATAGTTTATCATCAGGCCCCTTTGAGCCAATTTTTCCACTAAGTTTAAGACTGACTTTTGGAGAAATTATCCTTTACTGAGTCACGCTGCAGGTACATATAGAGGTACACGGCAAAAGCAGGTTAGCAAACATAATATTTGATGTAAAGTTTAGTGTTTCTCCTTCTGTCTCCTCCCCTTCTGCATCAAAATACTGCTGCATGCAGGTCTTCCACTGATCAAAGCAGTGCAGTAGGTCTTCTTCAGACAATTGTCTCAGGACCTCTGGAATTCTTTTCTCAACTTCTAACACAGACTCAGAATGTGTTCCTTGACAGATTTAATCTTAGGAAAAAGGAGATAGTCACGCAGTGCTGCATCAAGTGAATAGGGAGAGTGATCAAGCGCTGTGATTTATTTTTGTGGCAGAAACTGCTTCACCACAGTGTGAACTGGTTGTCTTGGTGAAGAGCAAAATCATTTTCCACAATTGTGGTCTCTTTCATTCATTTCAAACGATTTGTTTGTTTTGTTAAAAGTTTCAGAAGTTTTTGATGTACACGGGGACCCAGACCTTTCATTGTGCTGGACATCCTCTCTGCCCTCTACATCTTTTGTGCCATTGAAGCACGCGTATGTGACATGCAGTGTTCCTGATATACTTCAGTTAATGTACAAAAAGACTTGACTGATGTTTTGTTCAATTTAACCAAACATTTCACACTAAAGCTTTGCTCAACTTTTAAGCTAATAATTTTCTGATGCCTTAGCAAAAACATGTGCACTTCAATCAGCAGCTAACAGTGAACTAAAGATGTCACTTATAGGAAACTTGCAGCAGTTGCGTGAACACCCAACCTTTAACATATAACACTCGGTGTGACTGTGAATCTCATGGTTTTATACTCATAAGCACAGTCTCATTATTTAATAGGCATACCTCATACATATGCAACTCATAAATGGTTATTCTGTGTACTCTATGCTAAAATGTGACCAAAAATATTTTTGCAAAAATATTCAAAATAACAAAAAAAAAAAGAAAAAGAAAAGACTGCATCTCCCTTACAGATGAGGACAAGTGTAATGTAAAATGACAAACATTACATGGAGTTGTACTTTTAATTAAACAAAAATGTGAACACTGGGGGGGAAAGGAATTAAAATATGGAAAATTATGTTAAATCAGATGTCTGTGGTGATTCAAATTTAAGACTTTAATGAAACAAGTATGACTACAGCACACAAAAACACACAAAACTTATATTTATACATGGAATTTAAGACATTATAACACTTTTTAAAGAACCTGCAGAGGTCCTGGCAGTTTATCAGTGTGTTGAGTAGCAGCTCTACACCTGCTCAACACACAGAACTCACGCATTATACGTGATCACAGACATGCTCTCACCTGAGTTGCGACTGCAGTTTGCCTGCCTTTGTGATAAAGTCCTCCCAAATTGGATAGCTGCTCTGTGGGGGGAAAATGAGACATAAACATGAGTGACCCAATCATGAGAACAGATTTCATTACTCTCAGAGTTGCATAACTGTTCAGCAGAAAAACCAACATGAGGCCACCGATGCCTCACTTCACCTGTGGGGCATGAATAGGGATAAAAGGAAATCTGAGAATCCGAACTAATACTAATGGGCAAAAGGCGGTTGGGTTTAGTACACTTGAAAACACATTTAACGTCAACAAATCACTTCTGAATACTTCCAAGCAGATGTATTTTATTCTTCAAATTTTCCATACACATGTCCCCTGTTGATTGTCTTTTAAACTTTTAATGTACTGGGTTACATATAAATGGGAGAAAAGACATTTCTGTCATGTCCTGTATGTTTTAATGGGTCACAGCCCTATTTGCAGAGAACTCCACACAACAGCAGCACTATTACTATGTTATAATGAGCAGGAGTCCCAATGGGGGTCTAAATTTACCTAATTTAGGTCCAGGGCTGAAAATAGTTCAAGACCCTTTACCCAAACAATTGAAGATAAAAACCTGTCTCACACTCCAATGAATGAGTGAACTGTATGAGGTATTGCATCTTTTATGTCATTTTCATCTTTTTGCATGCTTTACATTATTTTTAACTTTGTGTCTCTGTTAGTTTCATTTATTTGGATTATTTATGTTAGTTTTGTGTTTTTGCATCTTTTAGACATTATTGAAGACCACACAAATCATCTGGTTTCTCCAACTTTTACTATGGACTAACTTTCTACTTTTAGCGTGAATAAGATAAAAATTTTATATGCATAATGATAACCATGAGTATCAAATATGAACATTTTTACCATGAGAGTATGTTTGGATGTGCCGCTCAGCCATAGTCTGAAGTTACTTCGGTCTTTGGACATGCGGTGGAGTGATGAATCTACCATGACCAAATGTTTGTCATGAATGTGTTACTACCACCAGGGCCCCGAGGAATGTCTTGTTATGCTGTCAAACATTACACCAAACAACAAATCCAACTGTCTGCAACTACTCCCTCTTTCTTCCCCATTTGCTTCTTGTTCAACCTTACATCATTCTTAACTTTTACATTCTGACCTCATTAAAAAAAGAAAAAAAAAAAAATCACCTTCAATGGACAGTACTAAAAGTAGACAATAGATTAATAATTAGCAATATTGTGATAGAGTGCATGTTCTTTCTGTGATATTTAATCATACTGTATTAAAACATTTTATCACTGTAATTAAATCATTACGATAACAAGAACTCTGGTTTCACATATTGTTTCGCAATATTAAAATCAAAGAAATAAAATGAGCAAAATTAAAAATCACCAAATCAGAGACTATAATTGTTCTCATTTTTTGTGCATCTTTTGTGTTTTTATGTCACTTCCATCTTTTTACAATGGTATTCATTTACATATTTTTGCCTCTTTTTATATTTCTTTAATTTTTCAGCACTGTTTTCGTCTCTCTAAGCACTGTATGTTATTTCACTGTTTTATGGCAATTTTACATTTTTTTTAAATATTGTTTCAGACTTTTTGAGTTTCTTGTTTTTTGTTTTAATTTTGTCACTTGTGCATCTTTAACTCTAACTTTTTGTCTTTTATGTTGTTTTGTCTCATCCTCTTTTTTGGCCTTTTTATGCTTTTACATCATTTTCATTTTTTTGCATTTGTTGAAAATAAGCTTTGGTCCTGAGGGAAAACTGAAGAAAGCAGCCATTAAGCTCAAACAAAATAATGATTTGTCACTTATTGAGAACAACTGATATACAAACTTCTATCACGAAAGCATTTTGACCATATAACACTGTTTTGCACAGTATTTTCATGGTTGGTTTTAATGATGTTCTCTGTGGCTGCATTGTCTCTTGACAGTTCACACAGAGAGTTCTTGAACCACCAGGTCACCATGCTGGGAAGTGCTGAATGTCTGAGTGGTATTCATAACAAACTTTTTTACTCAAGTACATCTGATGATTGGCCATTTGACCTACACATGTCCAAGCCCTCAGAGCTTATGGGTAATTTTCTACCCTGACAGCTACATTCCCGAGATTCCTTCAGGCACTACAACAGCTGGGAAATCTACTAATTGTCTCATCGCCTGAGCTCTGTCAAAAATAACATGAGAAAAATAAGATGCCCTAGTTTGAAGACCAATGCCTGCCCTAATTACACCCTACCCAATATGCATCCACCTTCAGGAGAATATAAGTTTTCAAAATAGCTGGTAGTTTTAAAGGTAACACGGTAGTGATGGACAAGTGCAAAAGTTTTAGGAACCCTGACTTTGTTGTCTTATCTTTTTTATAATGACCATCAACATTCACAAAATCAATGTATGGCTAAAATTGGTATGGGGTAGAATTTGCAAATACCACCTTTGGTTTGTTGTCCTTGAGGGATTGTAAATCAAAATACAGAACATATGTTCACAGTATAAACATAAAAAGTAACAATCCATATTTAGTGTCATTCGTGTGGCAAGAAGTAGCCCAAACAATTTTGACAAGAATCTTGGTTTAAGTGATTTGATGTCAAATTTTCTATGCAAAATAGTTCAAAACATTTTAAGTGCAAAGGGAGATAACACTTAATATACTTCATTGTAGAGAATCTGAAATGTGTATGTGCATTCTGTTTCTACTGTGATTGGGAAATGCATGTGTATAGTCATTATAATCTGCCAAATCAACAAAACCAAGGTGTCCAATGCTTTCGCACACTACTGTACAGCAAGAAACGCTTCATGTTACGGCATTGATAGGACATAAAATTCATCTTGTGTAATACATTTATAAACATACTGTGAGTAAATCAATGTGTTTCACCTACGTCTATTATTGTGACTGCAGGAGTGGCTAACACTGCATTAAAGTCAGTTAATGGGACATAAATGGATTGTTTATCTCTGTGAGTGCAAACCTACAACTAGCTTGAACTACACAGTGCAAGAGTTAGTTGAAATGTGTTAGTACGACTTTGGACGTGGCTAAAAGGTGTTAGCTTGTAGTCCAAACTAGTTTTGACTTACTTTCATGTCTGCGATAACAGTTTGGAAGAGTCCTCCGAGCGCGCTGCATTCCTTTTCGATAACAGCCTCCATTTTCCGGACCGACTCCAGCGGTCAGTCCCGACTCGGCGAGCCGCTTTCACTCCGCCACCTCCGCCTTCCACTGGAGCCAAAAACTTACAATACAAACAAAAGCGAGCCAACAATGCACGGGAAAGTCTGTTTTCCCTCAAACAAAAACCCGGGTGTCGGTTAAAAGGCGTATAGAAACAGCCCCCCTGGCGAGCTGCACCGTTCACAAATCAAAAGAAGCTGCGGTGCCAAAAGAGAAATTTAAATGCCCCTGTGCCCTGCACGCAGCCCCGGGGAAAGTCATGGCCCGCTCGGGTAGACACCCAACTGAAGTTTACTGGGGACGAACTGAAGTAATCCACGACGTGCAGGTGAGGACGCAATCTGGAGGTTGTCAAGTGGTAAATACCGACACTGTGTGGCTCAGACCGCCCCCACAGCACTGACCGAGAAGAAATAACCGAGACGAAGGGAAGAGAGTGAAGAGAAAAAAACAAGCATAGCGTTTCCGGTTTAGTGCCCTCTTACAAGATAAAAGAGCGGAGTATTGGGGGTACAAGACCTCAAGGTCTGGGACTGGGCCCACTTTGGTTGATTCTTCTTCTTTTCCTTTGGGCTGTTCCCTCCAGGGGTCGCCACAGCGAATCATCTGCCTCCATCTCACCCTATCCTCTGCAGCTTCTTCTCTCACACCAACTACCTTCATGTCCTCCTTCACCACATCCATACATCTCCTTTTTGGTCTTCCTCTAGGCCTTCTGCCTGGCAGTTCCAGCCTCAGATTATATTGTACATATTTATTCATTTTGTTGTAGGTGTTTATTTATTTTTTAAATCATTTTAATCATCGTTTGTCCTTTTTACAGATAATTTTGTTCATTTTGTTGTTTGATATGTCCCTATTTGATATTTTTTACTGTTGTCTTCAGTTTTTAAGTGTTCATTTTTTCTTTACTTCTTTTCATTAATTCACACATTTTGTGGATTGTTTTGTGCATTTTTGTTGTGTTCATGAGCGTTGTGTACATTTGTCAATTTTTTAAAAGTTATTATGCATTTTGATTATTGATGTTAATATTCTTGATTATTTTCTTTATGTGCATCCATTTAGTGCTTAGTTTCTTTAACGCTTTGTTTTTGTTTTGTTCATTTTTTTTGTTAAATTGCTATTTTTTAAATTTCAGTTAATGGCACTTTAAAAAGATTTTTTTTTTCAAAGTTTAAAGGAACGCCACTTCTATCTTTTGGATAAACCCAAAACTAATTGACAATTGAACAAATACAATATACACCAACACTCCTATGCGTATGCTTGGAAAACGGCATGTCACCCACCGTTTTCAGAGCACAATTAACTTGTTAAAAAATGTTTTTTTTTTAATTTATTGGAGGACATGTGTGACTTTTATTATGAAGAGCAGATCGCTTCCTTTCCGGCACTACCGTTTGTTTTTTGACTTGGATGAGATGATGATGAGGTCAGTGGATGAAAAAAGAGATGAAACAGCACTGTGAAAAACTTAGATTCCACACCACAACCAAAAATACCGGCTGTATTAATTAACAGCAAAGGAAAAAAAACACCTTTTTATAGGACATTGAATCAAGTACACAATTCTATTTCTCAGGCACTTTGTGTGTCATTGTGGTTATACACTTTACAAACACCATGGATTACAGGAAAAAAATTTCCCAGTACATTCTAAGTAACCCATAACAATAGTTTTATCTTACTCTACTGAAAAAAAGGATGAAACACAAATACCTGTATAGTTATCACCGAAGGGAGACATCTAGTGGCTAAAATCAAAACAACAAAACAGTAACTTAAGTTTAATAAGAGTCCCGTTCAAAAAACATTGTAATAAATATCTTACTTTTAAAATGTAGTGTTGTTTTAAAAATATCGCATAAGGGAATTTATAAATTATGATAAAATAGCCTAATGCCCTGCCCTTTTGTGAGCTACATCAGGCATCAAAATGCAAAAAAGGAATACAGTTGCAAAGTGTGGAAAATATTAAATGAATAAAGAGGCAATAGTTTGAGGGAAAAGTCATAATGAAACTTTATTCTCGTAATATATTTTTTTCCCTTTATATAACAACTTTTGTGAAATATCATGACTGTTTTTTCCCAGGATCGCTCAAATATCAAAATTTAACCCTTATTATCGAACCCCCCCCAAAATATAGTGCTGTGACAATTGGCTAAACTAAAAACAGTAAAGAAAAAAAAAAATAAACATGAGCTGTGAATAAGTATACTTAGGTGGTTGGTGCTGATGCTTGTAGAAAAAGACACTGTATGGCTTTAGTGCTCAAAAGACGTGTCGAAACACTTACAAAATGTTTTGAACTGTTTGTTTTTTGAAATTTAATCACATACATTGACCTAAATTGATGATACTATAAACACAGCCAAGAACATTCTGCACCACTTGTTCACAAATTAAAAAAAAAAAAAAAATAGCAGGCCTGTCAGAAATATGCAAGTCAAAACCCATCAATGTAACTGTACCTGAGTGAAAACTTATCCTAAAATCCCTTGATACTTAGAATAAAGACGTACAAGTCATGACACATCCATAATTACATTCCAAAGTCTTTTTTCCCCCTCACACAGATAGAAGAGGCTTCACACTTGAGTTTTACAATTAGATATGAGCTGCCATCCTCTGCGTGTTTTCCGTTTGCTTTTTCAGACTGTGTGTGTGTGGTTGTGAAATTCTCTTTGGCGACTCTCAGTGGTCACGTTACAAAAGGCAACAAACAGTGATGCACACAGATTCACGCATGGTTTTTCCTCAAAACTTTTATTTAGGCAGATCTAAAACTTTCAAAACAGAAGCATGTGTCAAAAATTAAAAAAAGAGATTAATGCCATTTCTTAACAGGTATAAATTACTAAAACATAACTTAGAAGCTTAACACAAATAACATAATACAGTACATGCGGCTAATAAGAAGTAATTACTGTGGTCACTGATTTGTTTATTGATGTGTTAGCAGTTACAAGGGTCAAGCACTAAAAACAATCACCACATGAACGTTCCATCATAAAAATATTTACTGTTTAATATTACACAATAATAATTTCTTCATCTTTAATAACAGATCAAATAACTGGTTCATAGTCTGTCTTGACCAGATTTATACAACCACCATGTTTTAGTGAATCATTTTAAAGGCACATTTAAGTTACTTACATGTCATTTTTTTGAAAGTTTGAGCAGTATCATATTTCATTACATTACAAATATTGCTTGGTGATGTAAAAAACAGATGAATGGATGTGAAAATGAACTCAAAGTGCTCAAAATGAAAAATTCATTCTTAATATTGTAAATTCAGCTTCTAATAATCAGAATCAGAAATACTTTATTAATCCCAAAGAAACTGTTTCAGTGGACTGTTTTTAGAAATGCAAAATCAGTCATTTTAAATATTGAGTGAGTGTCATTTCCTTAACACCAAAGTTTTCTAATGTCAGTGAAGTGTGGTTTTTTTTGTGCATAATAAAGAGCAGCGTGTTTAGTGATGATAGAAATTAAAACTATACATATCAATGAGGTCGTGAATCAAGAAAATTAATCTGTTTTTAAACTGATTAACAAAGTGAAAGAAAAGAAAGTCAAACTTCACTCGCATGCTATAAAAAAAATCACAGATCTTTAGTTTTAAAACGTAGTACAAAACATCTTGTCACAACCTTTTCTACGAATCATCGCAGATATTTTAGGAAGACGTTACACTGAAACACAAAAACCACTGTCTGCTATAATAGCACTTAGACTGAAATGTGGCAAATGCTGCAGCTTTTGGTGATATTATTGAAATCTGATGTTTTAGGACTTTTTAGACTTATAGTTGACCTTATATGTTATCAATTAACAATAGCAGCACTCTCTGTGCAGCTCCAAATGTGGTAAAACTATGTCTTAATATACAATGTAGTTATGAATTGTTGTAAAATGAGTTTGTTTTGGCGGTGTGGGTTACATTCTCAACCTCTTGAAGCCCATCACCAAACTGCAACCATAACATAACGTCACCACAAATGCAAATATCTGGAACAAAAGACAAGGAGAGAAAACAAAATCAGTTGATCACTTTAGATCCATGTTCTAAAAAATGACCATAATGTAATATAAGCACTGAGATGAATATTTGTTTTGGCACATCAAAATATTTAATAATCCTTTGCCCATAAATGATCCATATTCGTTGAGCTAGTCAAGTTTTTTGGTCAGCACAGGGATTTGGATACATAACAGTGTATCTGTCGAAAAGAAAAGCTGCTACAATTTTTTTTATCACTGTCTAAATGCCAGAGTTACAGAGTAGCAGAGCACCCAATGCACACTCAAACTCTTCTGTTTTTAGTAACAGCAAGGACACTCTTTTACACGGTGACCTGAGGTGCATTCAAAAGTTTAACATGTGCAAGAGCAAAAACAGTTTACCCAGTGGGAAGGTTACTTTGTTCATGCTAATGTGTGAAACAAACCTGCGGCGAGGACAAGAACAAATAGTGTTGCTTGGATTATCTCAACTAAAAGTTGCAGTGTGCAGGATTTAAACAATCTATGTGCAGAAAAGGAAGACAATACACATAATTTTATTTTCATTAATGTCCAGTAAACTGAGAATACGGATCATCGTGTTTTTGTAACCTTAGAATACGCCACATATATTGAGAAAGAATTCTCCTTCCAGGGAAAGCACCATGTTTCTACAGTAACTTAGAACTGTTTTTTTGCAATCTGGAGCTTCAGTGCTAGTCGCCACTAAGTCATACACACTGTGTCTGAAACTCATTCCCCAACAATGACAGGATTCATTGGAGGGGGCGCCTTTGTGTATCTTGTGAATTAATAGTGCTGTAGAAGTTCACGAAACCTAGAAATCTTTGTAGTTCCTTACGATTTTGAGGGATGGGCCAATCCAGGACATCCTT
>JAQQAE010001904.1:0-11435 GCA_029823295.1 Pseudamia nigra
AGTGACTGGTTGGAGAGAAAACCTGTGGGGTCTCGACCTCCATGGCATGAGTTTGACACCTGTGGACTAAAGGATGGTCGGTTTGATTGTAGTTACTTTAAACGGTTTCAGGACTACTAGTTGTAAGCTGCAATCTGTGAAAACCCAGAGTCAAAAGAAGACCATATTTTATTTTACATAGATGTTTTAGAGCAACATATGCTTCCATCCAGACAACATAAACACTTTCAGGGAAGGCTTCGTGTATTTCAGCAAGACAATGCTGCATCCATCACAACAGCATGGCCTCACAGGAAAAGAGACCAGGTGCTGAATTGGCCTCCCTGTTGTCCACCTTTTACCAAGAGAAAGTATTTGGCACATGATCAAATGAAACTTTGTCAACGAAGGCCCAGGACCATGGAGCAGCTAGAATCCTGAACCAGACAAGAATAGGACAACATTTCTCTACTCACTTCCCAGACGTTTACACACACTTGTTAAAAGAGGAGGGGAGGCTACACAATGGTAAACATTGTCCTGTTCCAACTTTTGTGAGATGTTTTGCTGCCATCAAATTCAAACTGAGATAAAAATTTCCAGGAAATGGTAAAATGGCTCGCCTGATATGGTTTTCATGCTCTATTGGGAATAAAATATGGGTTTGTGAGATTTGCAAATCATTGCATTTTGTTTTATTTACATTACAATCAGGAAGCTCTTGTCTGATTTAAACATGTACTGTATATATGAGCTTAGATGCAATTTTGTTTTGGTGGCAAGCCAGACACAGAGAGGCTGAGATCACAAAACCCCCAAACACTCCTCATGTCACCTCATATAAATAACATGTACATATGAGACTGTGTCGCAGCAAGTGCGCTGCGTTCCCTTGCATCCACATATCAAACGTGGCCTTCTCAACCATATGCGGGAAAATCAGCGACAGCTGATTGCAATGGATGAACATCTGGCAAGACACTGAAAAGTCATTTGATCCAAAGTAAACGTACTATGTGAGATTATGTGACATTTCCTTTTGGTTCTTATAGCGACGTGACCTTCTCATCCACATGCTTCAATTCGGCTGAAAGCACATGGACGAACATTTGGCTAGCAAAAAAAAATGACTTGATTTGCAGGAAAGGATCATATGGAGACCTGTGTGACACATCCCCCTTGGATTTGGACAAGCTTGTCCAACCTTCTCAGCTGAACGAGAGCGTCAGTGGCCGACTGAGGGCACCGGGCGAACACCTGGCAAAGCACCACGAGTGATTTGATTCAAAAGATATTTACTATGTGAGGCAACAAGCTTGTTGCAACGGAAAACACAAATGCCTTTGTACTGAACAGAACTGAGAAGATGCCGGAGCAGAGATGAGTAAAGATCGTTTGGTCGCGTGATTGCAATAGTCGTGACAGCAGCAGCTTAGCAAAATAAATGAAAGCTGCTGATTAGGGGTGTTTTAAGGCAGGAGTGATGTGATTGGACAGAACATTAGGCACAGGCTTCATTTTGCACAGCATACCGCTTTGTGTGGAATTGCTGTTGCGGCACTTCTTGCATGGTGTTGTTTTAACCGAAAGTCAAACATGGACGCTGCCATAAGAGTCGAGGCCTATATAAAAGATCGCCAGACCTTCTGTGACATTACGAGCCATTATGGCATAATGGCTCACTCATTCTGATCCAAAAATGGAGGTGGAGTGTGAGTGGAATTAATTTGGTTTGAATTAAACAGAGACGCCTCTAGCCCAGAAACATCTGTCATTCAAAGTGCCTATGCCATCTGACAATTATGCACAAATATTGGGGTCTGGATCATCCATATGGGTGAATATATAAAAGGTCACCCTTGTACAGTTTTCAGAGAGCTGTAAATCAGTTATAGAGACAAAACCACTGTTTGTGCTCGGCTGTAACCCTGTTTATTTCTGCTCTAAGTTTGAGCATTTTAATGTGGGGATATGAACCTGCCCCAGTGGACACTGATGGTACTGCAGCCACTGTTCAAAAGCATGAGGCTCAGAGGCTTCCGGAACACAGCAAAACAAGATTAAAAGAAAAGCTAGAACATACAGGCAGAGGGCAGCTTGTCTGCAGGGAGATACACTAACGAACACAGATGTAGGGTCAAAGGTGATGACTGAGAATATACTCGATTTAATACTGTGTTATTATTAATGATTAATCTTTTTCCTGACAATACAGTTCTACATCAACTGCACATTCAACCACTGAAATTCAGCGACTTTTTGATAAAATATAACATTGTCTTTTCAGTCTGAAATGAATTCTCTTATAAAAAAGGGTGATGATGTTTGTGTGTGTGTGGTGGGGGGCGGGGGGGTGTAATGTTGAAAACCAATATATATTGCAGATTATGTTTTAAAATGATACACTGTCAGTCAACGAAAACTTTCGAGCAGAGTGTTGTTTTTTTTTTCTTAAAAGAGGGTGATGCGGGGTTAGATTTTTTTGTTGGATGTCAGAGTGTGACTGCTTGTTTAGTTGGTGTATTGTGCTGTTGACACACTTCACACAAAGGCTGTGTACAGATTTTAGGGAGCGGTTTACAAACCCTGTAAAATCCATGAATAAGGCCACCGTCCTCATTTTTGCACATTTTTGTGGGAGCCAAAATGCAGCGCGTTTATCCCGTGAAAGTCACTGCACAGCAGGACGACGCTCGGTCACACCCGTCACACTTCACAATGACGGATCTACAGGCACGATGGGGTAGATGTCGTGCCATAGCAGCCATACTTCCCAGACCCCAGCTCCACTGAGCATCTGCTGGACACCCCCAGCAGACAGATCCACACCAGAGTCCCTGGTCTACAGAACCGGCCGCACCCGAGGAGAACCGCAACCCTCCAGTGCAGGTCTGGTCACCTGGTGCAAAGCATGTGTTGGAGTATGACAGCCTGTACTGAAGTGAATGGGGGTCATAGCCATTACTGACTTAAAATTGGCAACAATTTATTTTTGAAAACTTGTTTTGTTATTGTTTTTTTCAAATAAATTGCAGGATAAATCTGGCTTTGAATTGATGAATAGCAAAATATTAGATAGATCTTGACCTGAAAGTTTTCATTGACTGTTGGCCCGTTTACACTCGCACACTGGCACAGATCAACCTGCCCATGGACGTTGCTCAAACAATGCACTCAAATGATATGAAATTTTGTGTGGTTTAGACCAAGGCGTCCAACCATTGCCACAAAGAGCCGAGACACTGTACTTTTTTCTTCTTTTCTTTCTGAATTCCTCCTACTGATGCCTTTCCGGGGAAAACACTTGCTTTAGTGAGTGACTGCATCAAAACCCTGCGGTGTCTCAGGCCTCTGTGGCAGTGGTTGAACACCCTGCTCTAGATGGTGCCATGCCGTCGCAAATGGTACACAATGGCACTGTTTCTTTAAAGAAACATTCACTAGGACACTTAATGTGGTGGATTAACCCTTAGAAGCAAATAATCAGTTGACAAGACCGATGTAACCAAAGGCCAGTCATTCTAGACATCTAATTTTAATGAACACATATAAGTGCCAACATAAACATACATGTCTACGTGACCACACGACACAGCACTCACTGTCACGAGGCTCCGACTTGTAGATGTTCATTTGACTTAACAACCTCTCGTCAGCTGCACTTTTTGAGTCCATAAATCAGTGTTTGTGTATTTGGATATGTGACATTTTGATGCTCTTTAGGAGGCTGTGGGTGGGCTGAGAGGAGCATGGGGATGCAGTCGAAGAGGAGCGGAGGAGCTCTGAGAGGCCTTTATCCAGATGTCGACCATAAGAGGCGTCTTGTCAGACATCCCGCATGGCCTCACCAGCCAACACCGCAGTCGACAGTATGGAAACACTTCACATGGATGATCGGTGCTGTGAGTGTTCAGCGCCTCATCAATAAAGCGGCAGCTCCTGCTTGTTGGCATGAGGTTTGATGTATGACGTGTGTTGAGGTGTGTGATTAGCCGGGCTGCGCTGCCGAGCCACATCGGATGCAGCTGGAGCAAAGGCTTCTGTTAATGAAGGCTGCTCTTCGTTACAACATGATCTCTGCCCGGTGACGAACGTAGCTGAAGTGAAGCCCGCGGCGTCGCCGTGTCGTCAGCAGGACTCCCACCCTGACAAGCACCGGGACAGGTATCCACTTTAGAACAATTACAAGTGAATATATACGTACAGTGACCAGTTCCAACCAGCTGTGAGGAACAACGAGACAAAACCAGAAAAATACAAATACACAAACTAGAAACAAAAATAAAGTAGTGACAACAACAATTTAACACAATAATGTTAAATGAATTAAACCAAAAGAACTATACTAACCCAACTAACATATAATATATCAAGCATACTGTACTGTATGTGACGTAGTGCACAATAGAAATATGTTTGCGTTCCAAAAGGGTAAAAAAAAACCTGGTCTTGACAAAAGAGGAACTGAAGCTCATAAAACGATAAAGAATGTACGGGTCATCAGAGGAAGCGCTTCGTCTCCGTTCGATAGTAAATGAAGGTGCATCCACTTTGTTGACAACTATTCACAGGAGCCAGGAAATGCTTTTCAAAATCAGACCGGTTTTGTGATTAAAAAAAAAAAAAATGCATTCAGTCCGCCCTAGTGGACAAGTGAAGAACTACAAATGCAAGTTCAAAATCAATGATGTTCATTTTTTTCCAGTAAGGAATAAAAATCTTGACAGTGGCTTTCAAAATTCAAGGGTTCATTAATTTTGGTAATTTTTTTCTGCTAATTTGGTTGCTTAGTCTACTTTTTTTTTTTTTTTACTCACTCAGCTGTAGCCAGTGTAACTGAGTAGAAGTACATATATTCCCTCTCAAATATATAGGATTAAAAGGTATTCTGCAAAACAACTACTCTCAGTACATTTATTTGAAAAAAACTAGTCAAGTACAAGTAAAGGAGTAAATGTACTTGAGTTCTACCCAGCTCTGTTGACAGATACGTTTACTGTCGTCTAATGAAGCAGATCCTCTTGGGATTTTGTTCATTTTGATGTTTATTAGTTGCTTTACTCTCCACGGTGAAACAACACTTCCTGGTGTCAACATGAATATATTTATAGGACTGTGGTCATGAAGAAAACATAACATTTATCTTCTAAATTCAGTACAACATCACACAAGAAGAGAAAACCATGCAAAAATAGACAATTATAGACAAAGCTACAAAAATCAATTTCATAAGAAACTGCAAAGGACAAGCCCAAAGAAATGGGAATTAATCTTAAAAACAAACAATCTGTTGTAAACAAACTTTGCCATTGTTGAAATATGTATCACTTGTTCCAATCAAAGCCCTCAGTCATTCTGTAAATGCACTATTTGTCATTACATAACAGAAATAAGTGTTCTTTCCAATAAATGTTTCATAAATGAATATTGACACATACACTAGTCAGAAAATATCATCGGCTAGGCAGTAAAAGAAAAATCCTTAATTAAGTTGGTTACTCATTAGCAGCTGTCGGATCCAGTGACTGTAAAGAAATGGTAGAAATAACATATCGTTTGTAAAGAATTACAAGTAAAAGGTTCACATTTTTTCCTCTAAGTGAAAGCAAAGTTTTGAAAGTATGAAATGAAATCGAACGGTCCATCTTTGATGTGAGTAACAGTAATATCTTTGTTTGGACCCAATTCCATTTCCTTTTAAAGCGTGACCCCAACACTGCGCCGCTGCCAGCTCCATTGTAATGATGTCGCCTCATGTGGAGGAACCTGAAAGAAAACCTGGACAGCCCATTAATGCCGACCACTGACCCGCAGAGACCTTTAATGTGCTGTCGCCAACTATCTGTGCAGCTTTGTCTCGCCAGCAGTTTCTGTGGAAAGATATCACTCGAATTTGTAAAACAGATCGATGTGCAATGATGTGGCTGAATTAAGTGGCCATCCATCATACGTTTGCACGTGTGGGCAGGCGTCTCCCACTCGTACTTTCCCAGCGACTGTTTTGCTTCTGTAATGGCTTCTGTAACAGAGTGTTACTGCATCAATTAGATGTGACTTTCTGCAGGTGGCGCTTTTCGCTGCACACGCCTGATTTTCATGTCATGTGGACATTATTTCCCTCTGTTTCTGTCTTCACTGCCAGTTGTTTTTCTTCCGTCGTCAGTGATACTGAGGAAACACTTAAAGGTTTCAGATGGTTTAATGGTGCAAACATTTCTCGAGGGTGGGCTAATGACTTTAATGCTTTTATTTATGCTGCTTCTCTGAAACAGGAGCCTTGTATTTGGCAAAATGGTTTGCAGCGCTGACAGGAAATATTGTTCCATCAGAAAAGATGTTGCCAGCTGTGTTTTACACGATCACCACTAGCCATACAGAGCAACATCGATCCAATAACGTTTGTAATGACAAAACCTTCTGAGTTTCAGGCGACCATGACAGAAGACAATGTATGCTCTGCTACAGTCATAAATAATAAAGTGAATTATGAATGTTATTTTTGTGTACAGAAACAAGGAAAATTCAGTGAAGGTCAATATGGACATGACTCAGACAGAGTCATGTCCATATTGACTGATTTCCTACTGTTGTTGAGCAGAAATAACCAGCAGTGAGATGTTCATCCTGAATTTCTGATTCTGTCAGTATCGTCCCTGACTGTCCTTGGTCTCAGACTGGGACAGTGAATGATTATTTTCTCGCCTTTGGTCTGGGACAGCTCAGACTCACACAGCATCGACAGGGCTTTGCACAATGTTAAGGTGAAGCTTCCAGATCCTGTTCCTCGTTTCGTCGTTGAATACGCGTCATGGTGCACACTCTGCTCCAACAGCACAGACTCACTTCAATGTGAATGTTGATGCCACATGTTGTTAAGCGACAGTGTGGGTGGATCCTTGTTAAACGTACTGTATGTTATGTCCATTGTTTGTCAAATGAATACGATTCTGGAAAAAGGAACTTCCCCTCTGGGACAATTAAATCTAAGTTTAAAAAGATGCATTGAAACAAGCTATAGAAAACAACATTTAGCAGAACATATGTCCCTTGCAGTTTGGGTCCTATGCATTCCAGGCGCTAAATCTCCCACACAGTCTCTTCTGTGGATGTAAACTGAAGCTGAATGGTGACATTTTAAAGGAGTACCTGTTATTTTCTAAGTGAACATGTCTGAAAAGGGACGCTAAAAAAGAAAAAAGTCCATGTCTAGATACGTCTGTAAAACAGTGGGAGAAACACCTCATTAAGGTCATTAATGTAGACAAGATCTTAAATTGGCTTATTCTTTTTCAACTATTGCACCAATAACCTAATAATAAATGCTGTCAGAAACTATACTGTGTCACTCTCCGTGGTGCTGATTGTACAGTTAGGATCAGACCCAGTGGGCAGCGACCGGGGTTGTACAGTGAACCCGATGTGGAAGTTGTAATACCGCCCTGGGGCACCGTGAAGCCCTGACTCCCATAGAGCTACGTTGGAGTTCTTCCTGGAAGTACAGTCAGGGGCGTCCAATCATTGCCATGGAGGGCCGAGACACTGCAGGTTTTCTTTCCAGCTACTCGCCGAAACAGCCGTTTTCACAGAACAGCAATCAATGGGCAGGAATTCAGTGAAATCACCTTCTGAAGAGACTGGTTGGAAAGAAAAAGTGCAGTGTCTCGGTCCTCCGTGGCAATGATTGGACCACGCAAAGTGAATACTTTTTTTTTTCATGAGTCATCATGGTCTCAAACATTTTATTTGGACCCTCTAATAAGTGGTCTGCTGGTCCATCTTTAATGTTTAAGATATTTCAGCAAATTATCTGACAAATCGCTGCTGTCCTGGGCTTTGATTGTCATGTCACCATGGTAACTCGCCAGCAAAGTCAGGCCGAGTCGGATCTTCATGAATTCTACTTATTCAGTATAACATAGTTTTATCTGAGATACCCTTGACTCGTGGGTAAGTGTTCACACTACAACACCATAATGCATAGTTAAGTTTTACCGTGTCAGTTAGGTAGTGGACAGTATCAGACTTCCCATGAGACCCCTGGCATACCATGCTGTCATTCATCTAAATATGGTTACATCCTGTTTTTCTCTCCTAAATGTCATCCTGGACGTGACAACGTGATTGGCCTAAAACAGCCACTCGGAAACCAACGAGTGGCATCAAGGTAACTTTCTCCACTAATATATGCAGTCAGATCAAAACTATGGTCAACTGTGGTACTTGGTAACGATGCTCTCAGTTTTGTCCAGACTAGTGTCAACATTTGTGGCATCATGAATATTCTCTATGCTCGTGCCAAGTTCACCTTCCTAGTCTGAATTCCAGGTGAGTTATGTGTTACTGTTTTACGTATCAACAAGGCTGTGGTATTTTGCTTTGCTTCATCAGCTATGTTCATTTTTCCTCTGACTCAGCAAGTTCAGGGTGTTCCGATGATTTAAAGTTACACTAGCTGGTAAAATAAATACATTGTATTTTCCACCAAAACCATCCGTCTGTTTCCTTCCTTCCCCAGTTGACAAACCCTCTGAACAGACTGTCACATGTGCGACTTCCTGTTTGTAGTCTTTATCATTATGCATTTTTAAACAGGTTCATGACACAACAATCCTGCGTGTAAATGATGGCATAATTCAGTCAGGACCTTAAAGTTGTGATACCACTGTTGGCTGCTCGGGCACCATTCAATGGGCTCCAATAAGCCCCATGAATAAATCTGTGTCATGAGTCATCATGGTATGAAATATTTTTTCGGACCCTCTAATAAATAGTCTGGTCGTCCATATTAAATTTTTTCTGTTATCAAGATGTTGGCAAGATGAACTTGCCTTCCACTTGGATTTGGTTGCAAATACACGAGTGGCGACCACTGTAAATGTCCCAAAATGCCTTGAATGAATGGGCTATTGTTCTTTCTTCACAACCTGTAAAAACTCTCTGCTTTGAATCTTTACAGGTTGGTCACTTCGTATTTACCTGTCAGTGTACATCCAGTATCTCTGTTGCCTTGATGATAAAATCCAGTCCCATGTTTGTCTATGTGAGGAAGCCATTGTGTTCGGAGCTACAGTAAAATGTTTCGGCTGTGTGGCCCATTAGAAAGCCTTTAATTTCTTGCTGCTGAGCTCAGTCTGATCCACAGAGCCCCCAGGAGCTATAAAATGTTGATTTATTTCCCCCTCCTGTAGCTCTGAACATGGAGCCTGGAGAGGAGCTAATGATGTACTGCTGCAGCTACTTAAACCAGTGTTTGAACACTGCTTTAAATATGGAAAGGGAAGGAAGAAATTAGCATCAGTTTTGCCAGTTTGATTCCACCCCTCCATGCCCGACTCAGACACGCTGACTTGTGCATTCCTTTTAAAGATGAACACAAACATACAGTGAGAGAGAGAGAGAACATGAAACATCAAACCAATTAAATATGATTCATCAGCAAAACATTTCAAAGGGAGTTTTACAAGTGCTTCTTGTCTTTATTTGTTCCAGAAAGTCAAACAGGGCTGGGAGGAGTGGAATTATTTGAACATTTTGTCAAATTGTCTGCAGGGAAAAAGTATGACATTTCAGTGTATATATCTAGTGTTATTGCTTGTAGCTTTAAAAATGACATGAATAAATGTAAATGAGGTCTAGACAGTATCTGAGTCAAGTGGGTAGTCAGCCTTCTGCAGCAATTTATTTCTGCAAGATTTAATTTTGTATTTTACATAAGAGCATTTGCAAGAGCGCAATAGCTGAACTTGCAAGGCAAACAAGGAATTTATTAGACAAAGAACACATGTAAACCCCCGAAATGAAGCAGTTTCTCTAAGAGGGGTCTGCAACCTGTGGCTCCAGGGCCACATGTGGCTCCTCAGCCTCCATCCAATGGCACCTAACATGGTAGGAAAGGTCAAATGAACAAAATAAGCACTAATTCAACAAAAGAGATGAAAAAAATAAACTAAATGAACAAAAGTTGAGCAAAGTCTGAAAAAAACAAAAAAATCTAACACAACCAAGAAACTGAACAAAAAGCAAATTAATGATCCAGCTTAAGACAAACCAAGCAAAAATTCACGTGCTGAAATGCTTAATAAATCTACTAGATTAAAAAAAAATAACAGTCAATTGAACAAATGCAAGAAAATGAAGAAACATAATCAAATAATGAACATAAAAATGCACAAAAGTGAAAAACAACAATCAGGCAAATGGACACACATTCTCAAAAATGAATAAAATATTAAACAAAATGAACAGAAATTAATTTAATTATCTGCAAAAATGGGCAAAAAATGAACAAAATGATTGACTAAATTAACAAAAAGTTAAAAACAAAATAAAGTGGACAAAATTAATATCATGATAAACAATTATTTGTGAGCAGTAACATTTTGCCAACTGAAATATAGATGTCAAATATCACGTGATACGTAAAGTTCCCATTTTTTTGCGACTCTACATGCATTTGAATTTGTCTTGCTGTCCAAAAATGGTTTCCGACCCCTAATCTAAAGAGTTCAAATGAAACAAACATAAATATTGCTGACAGATGAAGATGAGATGAAACCAGTGGGCAATGACCCAGGCTCTTCAGTGTTTCTTCAGTATTTATTGTATAGATACATTAGACTTATCTGAAAATACTAAGTGATGAAATGTTTGTCATGAGTCACTAGTGTCTCAAACATTTTATTTCGACCCTCAAATAAGTAACGTGGTGGTCCATCTTAAACTTTTTGAGCCATTATTATGATATTACTGGAAATAATCCAACAAATCACGGCCGTGCTGGGATTTGATTGACATGTCGCTGTTGTAACTCAACTCGCAAGTGAAGTCAGACCGAGTTAGACCTTTGTATCTTCTATTTATTCAATATTGGCATAGTTTTACCTGAGAAATGATCAACTGCAGTTTTGTGCGTTTACACCAACAACACCACATTATGACTTTGTTTGGAACTGCATGGTGAAGTTTTAGCACATCAGTAAGCGAGGAGCTAATATTAGCTTTCCCATGAGTCCCCTAGCAAGCTACGCTTCAGTAGGGCCGCCACCATTTGTCCAAATGTGGCTACATCCAGGAAGTGACGACCCGATTGGTCTCAAAACGGCCAATGAGTGATGTCACGGTCACTTTGTCCACTGATACATACAGTGTGTGTCGTGAACACGGAGGAGGTGAGTGTGTGGATTCAGAAAGGATGACAGGTGTGGAAAGTGCTGACGAGTGGAGGCGGGGCTAGATGAGTGGAAAACTACCGGACAGGAGACGAGACAAACGTCTAATTAATGAGACACAGCTGAGACAAAAAACTAGAGGGAAATAAATAACAAAATAAACACAAGGAGAGAACATTTTACACAGCAGAAGCATTTACCTGAAAATAAAAAAATCACATTTTAGATATATTCATACGGGATCAACCAGTGAGCCCATTTACATGCACAGTAAAAATCTGATTATTA
>JAQQAE010001904.1:11535-23793 GCA_029823295.1 Pseudamia nigra
GTATATATTCATAGACCGTATATATTAGTGGACAAAGTGACCGTGATGTCACACATTGGTTTCAGAACAGGCATTTTGAGGCCAATTCGATTGTCACTTCCTGGAAGCCAAAAACAAGATGTAACCATATTTGGATGAATATCCAGAGCGTAGCATGTCATGGGGTCGACGATGCTTCCTCTAGTATCGTCATTACTGTGCAGGGGGGGAAATACAGAATGCTTTGAAAATAACACATAGCTTGGGTCTAATGTCACTGTATATATGAAAGAAATTCGATAATAGACTGAAAAATGTAAACCTGAGATTTTATTATTGCATTTCTCACATGTAGTATGTAAAGGCGTCAGATCTAATTATTGCAATATGCTGATTACTCCGTGTTATTGAATTCTTATTGTCATGTAAACGGGCTGGGTGTTTGAGAACGCCGTCCCGAGTGGACAAAGCAGAACGCGAGGACTGCTGAGATGAAATGAACATGCAGTTATGGAATTAATTAAAACTCTTCTCTGAAATTTTCTTTTCAACTCTCCTGGCATGATCAGTAGTTATTTTTCGAGGAACTACTAGCATCGTTTTTTCCATCCAGCTGCAAGAGGATAGTGATGGTAGTCGTGTTTATTGTCGAATGTCCTTGTGTTGGAATTCAACAGATGCTGGAATGGAAATATTCTCATACATATAGAGATGTGGATTTCAGAAAAAGAGGGAAAAAAATTGCAGTAGTCTCTTTATTTTTTTAAGAGATATATGTAGGGCTGATATTATTCTGGTTTTATACAAGTCATTTAGAACATGCCTCTCATTTGCAGGTTTAGTGTCAGCAGCAGCAGAGAAAAGTCCTCATTTCCACATGGAATAAGAAACACAGCTGCTTTTGAATATTATTAAAAACGGATGTGGACTCTTGTTTTGCTCTGAACATCTGATATTTTCAAGATGCTGTTTGAAGAACAAAAGAAATTGTTGACCTCACATGTCTGTCGCCTGTGGGAAAAATGTGGACAGAATATATTTCTTAGGGGTGTGACGCCAAAACCACGGTTCGGTGTGTGTAAAACTGCACCTGCTGCACAAATGAGGAGTTTTATGTCGAATTTGGGCTCATTTCTTTTCTGGTCATTTTCTTGATTGTTTTCATCATTTAAATGGTAAAATTTTTCCCTCCCAGGTTTGATTTATGAATATTATATATAATACTATATATTAACATATTCAAGATGAACCTGACTTCACTTTTCAGTCTGAGATGGATTTAATTTTACATTTTTTAAATAGCCGAGTTTGAAAATGTTTCCATCTTTAAATTATTTTCAGGCCACTTAAAGAGCACCATAAAAATACATAATACGCTGCAGAAATGTGGGGAGGGGGGTGTAGTCACTTTTGTGAGGTACTGTAGAGTCACCAATTCACCAAACCCCCCAGTGCATGTTTTTGGTTGTGGGAGGAAGCCGGAGAACCCGTGGAGAACCCGTGGAGAACCCGGAGAGAACCTGTGGAGAACCTGTGGAGAACCCGTGGAGAACCCGTGGAGAACCCGTGGAGAAGCTGTGGAGAACCCGTGGAGAACCTGTGGAGAAGCTGTGGAGAACCCGTGGAGAACCTGTGGAGAACCCGTGGAGAAGCTGTGGAGAACCCATGGAGAACCTGTGGAGAACCCGTGGAGAACCCGTGGAGAACCCGTGGAGAACCTGTGGAGAACCCACACAGACACGGGCAGAACATGCAAACTCCATAATAGTATCAAACAAAATTAGCTTTGACATCTTCAAGATAATTAAAAATAAAGAGGGCAGATATGTTTTGTTGATAGGAAGATTGAAATGGGAATTGATTACATTTTTAAATGTTTGGGGGCTTTTTAAACAATTTTTTGATTTGGTGACAATAAAGGTGGAAGGGATGCTAATCGGAGGACGACATCTCAAGCAGCTTAACTCTTCAGGAAAAACTCACCTGAAAAGCACTATTTGCAAAAAAAAAAAAAAAAAAGCTAATTGTTATTACAATTGAGAATACGGGACATTTGGAGGGAACGTAGCCTTTGTAAAAAAGACTACACTTATTTCTCTGCACCACACTCCTTGTGTTTAAGGAAGACTTTTCTTGTTTATAATAGGGGTCGGTGTAGAATTGAAAGCTGTGAGACTGGAGTGATGGACTTGTCAGATGACTCCTCCTTATACTTAAAAATATCAATGGGTAAAGAAAAGAAAACAACGGCATGGAGACTGAACTCAGGCCTGTTTCATGGTCTAATGAAGGCTGAGATGGAACGTGGAACAAAATGACAACGGAGAGGCATCGCAGTCCGACCCATATCTCATGTGGAAATTTGGATTATGGGGGGGGAGAATGAATAAATAAATATAGCAAGTGCTACATGTTGCTTTGCATGTCATGGTGGTGGAAAAAAAAATTTAAATATGCACTTTTTCATCCACTTTATAAATGCATTACACCTAACAAAATCAGACAAAAAATTAGCAAAACAATCAAGAAGTTGCAACGAAAGGAATAAAAAGAAGCATTTAAAAATAATGAAGTAGACTGGAACCAAATTATAACCAAAAAGAAGAAAAATGAAGAAAAACACACCAAAAAGTCAAGAATTTGCTTTAACAAATAAACAAAAACAGCAAAGCTCAAAACTTTCAAATTGTGTGGTTGAGTCATATTTTCTTTTATACATATAAAATGATTGTATTTCACCGATGCATATAATGTAGCCATTTTCAACCACTACCTTGCTTAAAATATGTAACATTATTTTTAAAAAGAAGAACCATGAGGCTGAAAATGTCATAATACCAGCTTTTTAATAATTTATGCATGAATGGTTTAACATATGATTAACCCCACATTTATAGAATGTTTTCATTCCATTCAATTTTAATAAAAAATCATGGTAGTCGTTTCATTACATTTTCATGTTTGGGGTAAAAATAAAACACGATAATGTGTGAAAGCAAAACTTTTTTTGTTTTTTCCAAAATGGGTGTAAAATCCCGAGCCCAAAAATTCACATTTTCTTCTCTCTACAAAATTTGACCTGGATCATACTGTACAGGGTAGAAAATGAATAATATGTGGGGGTTTGTTACAGATTGAGGCTGGAAATGGTTTAATTTTTAACAAGTCTGAACAGAAATAGTCTTTTTTTTCAGGATTTGCTCCTGCTGGAGACTCTTTTTACAGCACGATGCAGTAACGGCGGCCGACGCCGGCCTGTTACAGCTGGTACAACACGGCCCCCCCGACTTCCTTCCTGAAATAAACACGTGTTAACATTCCAGACATTGAGCAGGAGGCGATAACTGCTCCACCCGGCATTGACATTCCCCTCAGTCCACATTTCCGGAGAGATTTATCCCCTTGTTCATGCTGTATTTACTGAGGCAGGAGGCTATCACACAGTAAACAGCTGTGAGCAATCAAGGCCACAGTTAAGTTCCTTCCACCAGCCTCCGCAGAATTAAATCTAGATCCCGAACCCCAAGGTAGAAAAAAAGTGAATTCGATCTGTTTCGTCAAATGTTTAAAAAGGTTCTCAAACTGCTCTTTGCTTATGATGACTTCGTTTTCTTTAAACTGTAAAAGTCTGTGGGATTTAACCTCTTAGATAAAAACTTCTCTCTGGTCTGTGTTGATAATAACAGGAGTGGAAATGAGAGAATGAATTATTATTTTTGCCTTTTAATGTCGCATTATGTTTGAGACAAAAGGACAACTACAGGCTTCCCCCTTTGTTTCATGTCTTTGTTTCTCCGGCGCGTCTATTAAAAACTCCATTAAAAATGAAAAGCCCCGGCGCCGGTGCCTCAGAGGAAAAAATTACTACAGATTGAAGTGTGTTGGCACTTGCAGACGCTGATAATTCCACAAGGTCAACAAAGAGATCGGTGATGATGGACAAATCAGAGAGAAAAGACGACATTTTCTTCCCCAGTAAGGGATGCACGTTGTAAGTGGATGTAAGACCCGACCTGGCGGCTGCACAGCGCGACATCACACTTATCTGTGTGCAGCCCTGGGAGACGACGCACGAACACACACCATCAACATAGTCTGAATTAAGCCTATTACTATCGCAATAAGACATCCTGCGAGAAATGTTAGCAGTGAAGAAACACTGTCTGTCTAGTTTTGATTAACTCAAGCTCGAGGCCAATGAAAGCCTGCGATATGCAGGTCATATTCAGAGAGACAAGACCTCAAACTGTCCCAACACTCGTGGCAATATTGGAACGTTAATGCTTTTCAGCACCATTATCTTACTTTCTTTGAGAAGTGCTCGTTCCGCCGCCAACGTGAAGAATCTGCAGAAAGGAGCACGGATTTACTCACCAGTGCAAACCCTGGTTTGGCGTTGGGGAGATGAATATTTAAATGAGTTGTACAATGTGATTTTCTAAGGTTTGCAGTGAGAAATTTGCTGTGAATTACAACATGTGTTAAATCTCAGATGACTAAGACTTAGGCGTGGAGCACACTGCAGAGAGCAGGAAGCAGAACAAAGCCCTTTCTCCAGTCGTGTTAATTTAATTTAATTTGAACGGCAGATGAAGGCGTTAACAAAACAGGCTGATCAAAAAAACAGCCACCACGTTGACCTGTGTTTTGAAGGCTGCTGGGGGACTGTGATGCACCGAGCTCCTCTCCCTGCCTCGCTTCGTCCATCCAGAAGTATCACATTTTTTAAGTGAGTTTTCAGAAGTTTGATATCAGGAAATGCACATATGTGCCCATTTCAATCAACTCCCTTTTGCCAACCTTTGGAGTTGCTTAACCATGACAAACAGATGGCAAATCCTAATTTTCAGTCCAGTACCGGCAAACGGTTGTGACGTCAGTCTGAAGCTATCTGCCTAGCATTGTTATTATCTCAAAGATTATGGAAAATCTTGGGAAGTTTATCCCGGTGCTTACGTGGATGGCATCAAAGTTACTCGGAGGAGGCAGCGGGATCGCGTTGTGACCGTAGTTTAACGCCGATGCATGTGGCGTTTTACATATATGTTGTTTGCTTCCTGTTTCCATCAGTTGGTGCACATTTACATTTTTCGGTACAGCAGCCTTTTAGACTTCTAATCGACAAAGTTTTTGATGCCAAATTTCAAACTTTTTTGAAATTCAGGGTGTCTCCATCAAGAAAGAGGGCACTCAGACAGGACAGACCCCGCCAAGGCTGTTGTTCACCTAAAAAGTCTGTTTGTCCAAGGCAATTTTGCCAATTTGTCAGTTTGTCCGTTTGTTAGCAGGGTAAGGGTTCGAGTTAAAAATGGTATGTGCCTACTTTGGACAATGTCAACCTATATTTTAGCTCAAAAACATCTGGAAACTGTAAATCAGCACCCGTCAAGTAAAACTACGAGCCACACTGTTGCTGTTCAACCTAGACTTTTATTTGGGAAGATATACATTTGTTTTCACAATTTTTACCATTATCAGCAAACGCTACAATATAATAATAATAATAATAATAATAATAATACTCATTAAATTACATTACAAGCAGATAAATATGAAGTCAGTAAAAATACTTTAAAGAAACAGAGCATAGCGTACAGTACAGCAGTGAACAGACGGAAGCTGCTGCTGCCTTGCTTCAGAGGTGAGGGTGTGATACACAGCAGCAACCGTTCACAGGATACATCCAAGACAGGAAACACCCCGACATCTTCCTCTGATGTAATCACTGTGGTCTCCGCAGTCACAGGAAAGATTCAAGGTAAAAATGGAAAAGATCACAACTATGATTACATAAGAGGCTCAGAGCGGGGCTGAGTAATTGTCGAGAAAGGCCTCCGTCCTTACACTGATGCACATGTAAACAGAGGCAGAGATGATGGAGTAGAGATGCTGTAGCAGGGCAGCCTCCTACTGGAAACCAGCTGCTTAGGTCAGGGGTCAGACGAGGCAGGAGCGCCGCCGCCGCACTGTGGCCACAGCTGCTACCTGTAAAACACAAGCAAAGCAGACAACGTGCATCAATCAGACGCCGCCGCATCCGCATCGCGAGCGTCGGCGTCGTCAGCCTGCTCCTACAGCGGCACCTGCCTCGGGCTTGTTATTCCCTTTCATTTGTGAATTATTAATTGGTACAGAAAAGCAATTTGTTCATTTTATTCTAGAAGTGTCACAGGTTGCGGGATGTAATTTATGAATGGTGGTCAACGGTAGAGTTTTAATTAAGTCCGGGGCAGAGTTCACAGTGCTGGAGATGGAAGTGGTTCATTAATCACCAACCAGCAGACGACACGGGTACATGAAGGACCAAAGCGCATCACTTTTATCCGAGTTACTGTTAATAGTTGGCCAACATGTAAGTGAATTAGGCTCTGCTCAAAAATGGAACAGAAGGGGTTAAATCTGATCTAAGAAGGCAGCAACAGTTTCATTCATGTGCAATTAAACTCATTCAGTTGGTTATTTATTTATTTTTTACTTTGTGAAGATCACGACCAATTTGTGGACTACTGTACCTTGTTTATCTATGATAATAATATGTATCCTTGGTCATCTTACAATACAATGAAACAATAAGACACAAAATACAACAATGTAAATTTGTCAGATTACAACATTGGTCCATGTTTGGCCCCATTTTTGCCCATTTTGTTCCTTATTTTTCATTTTTGGTTCTGTTCTTGCTCATTTCGTTGCTTATTTTGTGAACATTCGTCTTCTCTTTATGAAACTAGAAAGAAAGTGCAACTTTGCCTTTATAGTGAAAACCTACCATCATCATTTGAACCAAAAAGTGACATTCTTCAATTTATTTGACTCTCATTATTGGATTAAAAAAAAAAACCTACCATTAGCATTTGGAATCACACACATATCATTATTAGTTCAATCGTTATGTTATATGTTTTTTGGCATCATTTTCTGGGTGTTATTTGTGTTGCTACCAGGACAAATGTTGAATTTGGCTCCAGCTCACAGTGGTGATGAATCACTTACAGATGTTCTGGATCCAAACGATCACTACCAGAATCTAACGGATTGGTCCCGGTGCCATTTCTGACCAATCCGGAAAATTTCATCCACATTTGTTCATATATTTTCTAGATATATTGTGAACAAAGAGACCAACAGATAAATAAATAAACTAATGCAGACAAAAGGAGGTAATTATACATTAAAGGCCAAACTGATGTATTAACCACTCATTAGAACATAGAAAATGAAGTGATTTTCATAATATACTGGCCTTGTTTTTGGACAGTGGTTGTGTCAGCGGCATGTGTTGCTGATTCTAACTGTAACTACTGTTATTGCATGTTGCATTGTTCATATTGATTATTTGTTTTTTAGTCACCTCCATCAAGACGGCTTAACCTGCAATTCCACACCACCAGATGGAGCCACTTAGTCATATACACTAATTAAAAAATAAATGAACAGAAGATAAAGTTTGCAAAAATCCTGCATCCAGATGGTAGTTCATCATCATCATCATCATTAAAATCCAACCATCTGGTTCTTGGGACATTTCCAACCCCTACAGGAATATTTCTTAAAATTCATCTCTAAGTTTTGTCTTGGGTGTTGCTGACAGACGTGCAAATAATTCATTCAATTAAATTTTTCGCATGTTTCTCACCTTTTAATTTCTAGGCAACGTACATTGACTTTAAAGAAATGTTAAAGTAAAGGCAGCCAATGATTTGACTCGTCAAACTAAACTAAAAAGCCAAAACAGCTGCTTCAACGGGACGAGGATGGCAGATTTTACCTTTATGAATTCTGGAGCTATGACTCACCGCTGCTACAGTGTTGATTATTTTACTGACTTATACTGTTTCTCACTCACTGTCAGTTTGTATTTTGGTCTATAAATTGTCAAAGTGGTGAAAAGGTAACATCTGCAAATGTGACTTCAATCACATCCCAAAGAATACCACCTAAGGGAAGAAAGAAATCACATCATATTCATATTTCGGAAGCTGCAATCAGTTCATCGTTGCAGCTCTGATGAATTCAACCTTTGATACGTGGAACGGTTTGTTGTCTTTTATTTCAGTCTCTGATCCATTAACTCTTTGAGCAGGTACGCTGCGTTTCAAAGGCAGGCGTCCAGGGAACAAACCGGCAGCCACGACACTCCCCGTGCGAGTCCAGCTTTCCAGAAACTTGTCTTGCATGTCATTCCACATCTGTCTTTACCCTGTTTTTCTGTCATCTGTCAATAAAGCTGTGACAAACAGGTGTCTGCATTATTTTACACACACACATCCTGAAATATCTTATTTCCAATCCTGTACCTGCACGGATTATTATATTATATTTATTCTCTGTGTCAACACTGTAGCTGCTGTTAGAAAGGAATTTCCCCAGTGTGGGATAAATAAAGTTTATCTTATCTTATCTTGTCTTATCTTAGCTTATATTTTATAAATGTGGGCAGACATGACAGAGACAGACAGGTGTGTGGAAAACATATTTAAACAAGGCCAATAAAAATAATGTTAAGTGTGTAGTCGGCTGAATTGACCTGGTAGTGATTATTAATGTAGTAGAGTTGATATGAAAGTTTTTTTTACTGAGAGAAACAAGCTTTTGTCCATCAAAATGTACCGCCTGGCCAAAAAAGGGTCACACGGGCTAGTATTTCATTGGACCACCTTTACTTTTGATTACGGCACACAAGCTTCTGCAATGTCACAAGATTTATTTCCTTCCAGAGTTGCATTCATTTTTTATCAAGATCTTACATATAGGCACATATGGAGACGGACAAACATTCATGCTCACATTCATACCTCGGGGCATTTCAGAGTCACGTAGTAACCTCGCGCTCCCTCAACCACTCCTTCATAATTTCAGCCCGATGAATCCTGGCGTTGTCGTCTCGGAATATACCCGAGCATCAGGGAAGAAAAAATAACCCGCTCATTCAGCGCACTGAGGTCGTCAGCTGACCTCATTTGGACACATAATGTTGCTGAACCTAGACCTGACCAACTGGATCAGCATTGCCCCCATAGGCTTGTACGGGAGGCACCAGGCATGATGGGTACTGTATTTTCCGGACTGTATGTCACACTTTTTTTCATCGTCTGGCTCGGGGTGCGACGTATGCTCAGGTGCGTTTTATATATTAAAACATTTTACGCGTGAGTTATTTTCACACTGAGAGCACAGCGTCACGGCAACGTTCCAGCAAGTCATCGGACGGATGGACAAGGCGTGGACTTGAGTGAGAAACGGAACCATCCTGTCGGGATCAGAAAGGCCGGAATAATCGGAATAAATGGAACCGATGCCGAGGAGGAAGCGGCGCGTCGGCGACCTCCGCCGGCGGCGGAGATGTTCAGGAGCGACGCCGAGGATGAAGAATTTAAAGGATTTAGCGATTAGGAGTGAGATGGTGAGTTTGGTGAACGTGTTAGATTATGTTCTTCATGCTATAGTTATGTGAATAACTTAATATATCACGTTAACATGCGAGACACCTCTTCAGCCTGTTGTTCTCTGTTCTATTATTACTATAACTCGCCTTTCAAGATGAAATGTGTGTTCTTGGTGTCGGATTTTGTAAAATTAATTTCCCCCCAAAAATGTGACGTATAGTCCAGTGTGACTTGTATATGTTTTCTTCTGCTTCACTGTGCATTTTTTGGCTTGTGCGACTTATACTCAGGAGAGACGTATAGTCTGGAAAATACAGTAATCACTTCATCGGCCTCTCTTCTTACCCTAACGCACCCATCACCGTGGAACAGGATTAATCTGGACTCAGATCAGGCCACGTGACCTTCTTCCATTGAGTCCAATCTGTCTGCTCTCCAGCAAACTCAAGCCTTTTTCCAATTAGACTCACTGATAAGTGGTTTTCTTAAGGCCACACAGCTATTTAGTCCCAATCCCTTTAGTTCCCTCTGCATTGTGCATGTGGAAATGCTTTGCTTCCATTATTAAACATAACCCTGAGTTCTACTGTTATTTTTTAATTAGCAATCACAATCATTCAAGATTTCTTTCCGACCACATTTCTTCCTGGAAGATGTCGGTTCCCTGCTATCCTTCCAGTTTTTAACAATGTGGACAGTTTTTAACCCAATTTTAATAGTTCCATCAGTCTCCTTAGATGTTTTCTTTGCTTCATGCCAACAATTAGACTCTTCTGAAACAGATTGACATCTTTACCACAACCAAACGATGTATGTTTGACATGGTTGTTTAAAAAATGCGAAGCTACTCACTGCATCAGTTAGGGTTAAATAACTTTGCCAGCTGAAACATAATCACCCCTGCAGTAATTAACCAACCGGAGTCTCTTTGCTATTTGCTTAGTTAAATCCAGCTGGTGACTTTTATTTTGGCCAGGTAGTGCATGTGAGCAGTGTTAACCATAACACAACAGATTAAATAATAATTACTCATTTTAATTTGTAAAAAATAAAAAGAAGTTATTTTGATACCTATTTTGTTTCTCATTAGCCCCTGGTAGTTTGGTAAATTTGCATATTTTAATTAAAACAACAGCTTGTAAATGTTGTCTAAAATGAATAAATATCTAAGAAAGTGTGATGGCATATGGATGAAAAATGGGTGACTGAGCTGATAAAATATTACATTAGATGATAGTGTTTGTTTTCAGGGGTTGCAAAGGATCTCATACCATGAATACATCTTTATATGGTTTTGTGGTTTCTATAAAATTTATGGTGCGACATAAAACAAAGTATAAATACTAGTTCAGCGACAGACAACAGAAAAAAACAAGCCACTTTGATTTTTTTTTTTCCTTTTGTATGGCATCACAATTGAGAAAGAACAACAGTCGAGCTTACACGCATTAGTCCCACCCCGTGATCTGGTAGAATTATAAATTTAAAGGTGTCATGCTATGAAAATGCATTAAATGGATTTTGAGGTTTACATACATTATGTCATGTTTAATAAAAGCTGTCAACGTCTGACTTTATTCAGTTCTACCAGTCCTGAGAAAGCCATACACACAGAAATGTTTTGGGATAAGATAAGGTAAAGTTGGAATAATTTGTGTTCAGACAGAACCCTCTTTTTATTCCTATTTATACACACCAGCAATCACATTTGGAAGCGAATGGTCAAAAAAGCTTTGAGAAGATACACTTTATCTATTGAGAATAAATCACATTGTCACAAATATTTCATGAAAAGAGGAAAAAAATAGTTTAGTCAAACATTATGGGCAACTCTACATTAGCCTCTGAGTCAGTAGAACGTTTAACATGCCACAAGTTACAACCAATCATGTTCAAGGCAGAAATAGGCCTGCTGCCACAAGCAACATATTCCTTTTTTTCCAGAAAATTATGTATAAAAAGTGAATAAGAGCCTTTGCTGATGAAAAGTGGGTGGGTATGACTTTGTAGCCTTACAGAAGCATTAAACCGGTACAAGTCATACAGATTTGTTTGTGGTAGTGTGACATGGGCGCCTTCAGAAAACCATGTGTGTCCCTTAAATCAAAGAAATGACCTTTAAAGACCTACGTAGAAGAGTTTTAGTGGCGTCTGACTCTCCCAGGTTTATTTTGCTTTTCAAACATATTCCAGCAGGTAGGATGATAAAGTTGAACAGTTGAAGTGCCAACTTATAATCTGCAAACAAATAATAGCAAATTCAAAAGCTTTTTGACATTCACGTCTTTGAGGGTTAATACGTATATGTACAGATAAATTTAAGTGTTATGATATGGGACCTTGTAATGAATTAAAACTGTTTAGTATTTTCTTTTTAAAGTTACATACAAATATCAATTTGTAGTATGCAGTTAATACATCATGAAGGGTATTTTGAGATTGCAGGAGTTATGAAGGGTATACGTTTAGTTTCAGTGCCCACACAGGAGACCAGGCTTTGCAGATTTGTGTTTTCTGTCTAACAATCACCCCAAACCTTTTCTGTTACAGTCGGGGTGACGGTTGAAACCTTAATCAAACAGCCACATCAGAAGTAGATGCTCCAGGTTTTATTAACCGTATGCGACACATAAAAACAGTGAGTTACCTGTGGTAACTGTATGACTTTCAGTGAAGTCTATCTCACTCTGCACAGTTACAGTGCAGCGATAGTAAGGGGATTATGACAAACATTTATCACAAAATCTCCTCAAAACTTTGTGCTATGGTTTACATAAACTTTTTTGTTCTGAGGTATTTCTTTCCTCTGGTCTATAACCTCCGATCAGTCTCTTCGAGATAGTGACTGAATGAGCCTGAAGCAACGACTTGTCTTTATCACTGCTGCGATGGG
>JAQQAE010001905.1:0-23791 GCA_029823295.1 Pseudamia nigra
CACCCACACACACACACACACACACACACACACACACACCCCCACACACACACACACACACACACACACACACACACCTATATGGAAATGTTTGTATTTAGAACCTCATGGGGACTCAATCCCACTGTTTCCCAAATTTAGCTTCAGAACCCATAATGAATTTTTTCTATGTTGCACATTTGCTTATTCATGTTTGTAAATTTTCTTCATTTTCTTAATTATTATGCTCAGTTAAAGATATGTTTTTAATTAACTGTATATATTGTGATGACCCTAATATATTTTTTGATACTTTTTTTAATTTTTTGAACATTTTTGCTCATTATCTCGGTGAATTTGTTCATTTTTAAGGTTTTCTTGAGTATTTTTGGCATATTATGTTGACTTTTGGTCTGTTTCTTAAATATGCCTTAATTTTTTTCCCCTTCCTTTTTTTTGCTTTGCTCGCCTTTGCTTAAGGTTGCAAAATTTCTTGATTGTTTTATCATTTTATGTCAGTCGCTCGATTATTTCTATTCACTTTTGTTCACATTCTGTTACTGTCTTCTTGATTAGTTTGTTCATTTTCTTAATTATTACGTTCACTTTAGTTTAATCTGATTAACCTTATATATTGTGATCCCCCTAACTAAGTTTTTAAATAGTTTTTTTTTCATTTTTTGTTTATTTTTTGCTCATTTTTGCTTGTCATCTTGATTATTTTGCTCATTGTTTGAGCATTTTCTTGTTTATTTTGCATTTTTAGTCCATTTCTTAATTATGGTTTGGTTTTCATTCACCTTCTGTATTTTGTTTTGCTCATTTTTCATAAAAAAATATTATTTGTATTCATTTTTAGTCACTTTCTTTATGATTGTGGTCTTCATTTTTAAAATTTTGTTGATTATTTTGTTCATTTTGTTGATTATTTTGTTCATTTTTTGGACATTGTGTTACATTTCTTAATTTTTTGTCATTTTAAGTTAAATTTTTCAACATTATTCTATTCATTTTGCTGACTTTGTGCTTACTTTTGCTCACTTGTTCACTTTGTTTTGCCTAACGTTACATTCAGTGTAACTTTGTGCGTGTCTTATTACATTCAAATGGTAGATGCTTGAAAATACTACATGTGTATTGTGTCTTGAAGTCCTAGCACTCAAACACCAGTCTGAATGCATTTATGTCTCCACCGTGACAAGAATTACCGATAAGTTGGTGTGGACTGTGGTTTTGGTCCCCACTGGGATATAGAAACACATCCGCGCATAAAGGCTGGAGTAGTTTTGACAAACTCAAATACGATGACACCTTTTTAATCTGCCACAGCCATTTGACAGACTGGATGTGTGTTATATGTGTGTGTGCCAGCTGTCTAGCTCTACCTCTGCTTTCACACTCATTTTTTTTCAATATTTTTTCCCAGCTGACTTTTTTTTAATTTTGTATATCTCTGTTTGCTCCAATTCTTTCACCATGCATGTGCAGATAGTTACGACGTGGACGTCCTTAGATTCTCTCGCTCGCCTTAAGGTTGATTATCAGGCACCGGAGAGAATAATAATTAATCTGAATTACTGCAGAGCAAGACACAGGGACCAAAAAAAAAAAAAAATCATTTTCGAGAGCATGTTTGAATGCCGTGTAAATATTATTCACACGGACACACACACACACACACATCTTCAATAAATAATGACTGAGCACGCTGGTGTGTCCTTAAAATATTTACCATATGCTTATTTATCTTCCAAATGAAATTGCACAAAGACTTAACAAAGAGCAACGGCGCAGTGTCTGTGTGTGTGTGTGTGTGTGTTTGATATAACAGCCTGTACTTTAGAGGCATTACGGCGCCCGCTGCTCTTGTTTTTTTGCGTTGTTTCAATAAAGCTGGGAGGCCTCTCGGATGGAGCACCGGCCTTTTTGAAGTGGTAATTACTCTGGTTTGTATCGCTGCTTGCTCGCTCTCTCCCTCTGTCTCTCTCTCGCCCTCTGTATCCTGTGTGCTTTTGGCTAGTTTCGGTTTGGGCTGTTTGTGTGTGTGTGTGTGTTTATGTTCACACCACTACAGTCCTGATGCATTTTTAATAGGTCTGTGAGGATGTGGATGAACACACATGCACAAACACGCTCAGACGTAACAGTGGCTACAGCTACTTTTTTTTTTTTAGCAACTCTGAATAAGAAAGTAAAAAAAATAAAACAATTGGATTCATTTAAAGGAGACATGTCGTACTCCTTTTAATAAGTTCATTTAATTCGTATGTACCTGTGTGTTGCTTTAGCCATACCTGTTTCCTGTCTGTGCCATGGATTCCATCTCGTACACTCCCAGGTTGGTTTTGATGGACCTAGCGCATGGGTTGGCAATGTTTACAATCTGAAGAGACATTTTTGGACAGAAAAAAAAATATGTGTGTAGAGTTGCAAAAAATAGTTACTTGACACATGATTAACATTTTGACAACACATTAATTTGTTAATTATTTTATTCAGCTAAGTTGGTTTATCATTTTATTCATTTTTTTATTAATTTACTGCCTTATTTTGTTCATTTTGTTTATTGTTTTATTGATTTTTTGAGAACCTTTGTCAATTTGCCTGATTGTCATTTGACATTTTTATTCATTTTCATACAGTTGGCTTATTTTTTTAGTCATTTGTGTCAATTTACGTTCATTTTGTGGATTATTGTTCAATTTTCTCTTAATATTTTTATTTTTTGGGTATTTTTGATCATTTTCTTGTTTTTGTTACTTGCTTATTTTGTCTATTTAGGTTCATTGTGTTTGTCATTTTGTGCATTTTTTTTAATATTTTTTGTTCATTTTTTAAATTTTGTGAGCTATTTTATTCGGTATTTCACCATACTTGCCCATTTTCATTCAACTGGTTTATTACTTTAGTTGTTAGTTGTTTTTGTTCATTTTCCTCTTGATTTTGTTTATATTTTGCTTGTTTTTGTTCATTTTGTGGACCGCTTTGTTATTTTGACTTGACTATTTTGTTCAGTTTTGTTGTTCTTATTGATATTTTCTTGACTATTTGTTAATTTGTCACTGGTACTGTTTCCTTCATTTAGTTGAGTTGGTGTTTATTCTGAATCCTTTTGATTTACTGTACCGCTGAGCCACTGTAGAAGGGGCTAAAGACCCACACGTGACCAGGGAGCCACAGGTTGCAGATCCCTACTCTAGTGGTGAGTCTTGAGGACTGACTGAGGACAGTGATTATCCACTGTCCAAGTTCAAACAGCTTGTTTTAGGGCCAGTGATCTGAAAAAGGCTTCATGTACGGATTTTGGTACTTAAACAGTTTGTTTCGAGCCCCCAGACCTACTTTAACAAAAACAAATACATGTAACCTCATTTTTCACAATATGTCTCCTTTATTAATTATCCCAGAGGTTCTCAAACAGCTATTATTCAGTTGTGTGTAGGGTGTGAAGCCATACGATTTACACAACACGTACCATCTTCCTGTTGCAAACTGAGAGATACAGAACAAAACACATGGTAAATAAGGCAACTTTTTCAGAAGCTTCTCTCCACCTCATGTCAAATAACACCAGACTGAGTATGTTACATCGATTTAAAGTGTGAAGCTTTGACAGTGTCACACAATTACTCGTTATTTTATCTGAATTTAAAGGTCCCATACTGTGAAAATCCATCTTCTTGGGTTTTGATGCTTATGCAAATAAAATCTGTGGAAATGTGAACTTGCAAGGTACTATGAGTCCGGAGAAATCCACACAAGATGGATAACAGCAAAAACAAGCAAAGTGGGATGTTTTGGATATGTGACATCAAGTTCCAACCAACCAATTATAGTCAAACAAAAGTACACTAGCCCCGCCCCGATGAGCCAAAGGAATTTAAATTGTAAATCGTCACAAGCTAGAGACAATCATATTCAATCCAAAATTAGCCCCACCCCCGTGAGCAACTGAAAACATTCCTGACTTTATTAGGAAACTGTCCCCAAAAGTACATTAGCTTTATGTAAGAATCTGATCTCAGGTCACTTGAAGAATGACCTGTGTTTCCACCAATCAGCGTTTCATGATTAATCCTTAAAGACCTAGACTCCCATTTTTATTTTGCTTTTCACACATATTCTAGCAGTTAGCATCATAAAGTTCAAATGTTGACTTGACAGTTTTACATTAGCATTGTCAAGAAAGGTTTAATTTAACAATGATTTTGGAAAAAAAATCCAGATCCAGCCATCCAGATGTGTGAAGTGGAATTGGAGCTTATGCGGCAGGATTACAAAGAGAAAAGCACGAACAAATCAAATCGACATACTTAATTTTGTCAGCTCTCTTACAGAACAGATACATATGCACAAATATGGATAGGTGTCACCTTTATAACCTGTTGTGTGTGGATTTAAGCCCCTGTGGGTGAGAGAATCTGTGTCCTTTTCCCTTCTTCTACCTCTCCTCTCTCTAAATCCAGCATCCTGGACACAAACCAGATCCTAAGAGCAAAACAGGCAGGCCGCGAGGAGACAGACCAGAGGTAGAGAGACACACACTGAGACCAGAGAGAGAGAGAGAGTTTAACCATTAATAGAGCATAGAGAAGCAAAGCGGCATCTCATGTGCTTCTTAGCATTTTCAAAATCCCTTTTTGCGATTTTCGCCTCGTCGCCTCTCTCTGCCGCGTTAATCACTTTGCATGCACTCATTTAAATATTAAAATTTTCTTTAATCATCAAAGCCAGTGAGCATCATGCATATTCATATCATCTTAGCCCCCCTGCTCCTCTACCTCCCCCTCCTCACTCTCCCCTCCATCCCCTGGATCTCAGGTTCATTACTCTGCCGCACAGCCATTAGCCACTTCCCTAATCACACACTTTACACACACACACACACACACACACACACACACCCCCACACACACACACACACAGGAAGGCCCATGCATTTGCACACGCACAGCTAGCCACTGGCGCTAACTAGTGCTAATCCGCTAACTAGACTAAAACACACAGGCATCCCTCCAGTCTAAACTAAGCGAGTAGACTTGTCATCCATTCCGGCTGCTAGATGGCTGGAGCTGGGAGTATTTGTCAAGAGGCTCGACGAAACCCTCATTTGCATAATGACTTTGTAGTTCTGCATTAATAAAATTTGCATATGAAGCCGTGTTAATTACTCCTGATCAGCCTTTTTTGCATTCATGCATGGTAATTTTCGGCGACTTGCGAAAATTGATGTCCTGGCGTCAGGGATGAGATTGGTGGAAGGGGCTCGGTGTGTGTGTGTGTGTGTTTGTGTGTGAATGAAGATGAAGGCAGGATGGAGATGATGAAGGCAAAGGAGAGGAGGGGGGGTGATGGTGATGGGGGCATTACTGAAGCAGAATCAATGGTAGATTGGCGTGGCAGAGCCTTTTCTTTTCTACGTCTGTGTATAACTTTTCTGAAATCTCCTTTAATTGTTGAGAGAGGAGAGGCTTTTCAGTAAAATCCCCTCCTAATTTTGTCTTCGAGCGTGCACACGCTCGCACTCGCAGTCACACGTCCTCGCAGAGGCTGGCTGGCGGCCATTTGTGAATCTATTGTTTACTCTCAGTTCTTCATTTCAAACAGCAGACACTTTTATTTTGCTTTCAGCTCCTCAAACGGTGCCAGGTTTGATCAAACTGGATAATATTCACAGCATTTTAAAGACAATCATTTGGTACTAATAAGAATTCTGTTTCTGAGATGAACGCATGGTGGGATATAATGCCATTGTACTACGACTGAACTGTACGCTGACATGGTACACAAGTAAAAGTACTGTTTCTTCATGAGCTATAGACTCAAGTAGAAGTGCTCCTAAAAATAAGTACTTGGGTAAGAGTACAAAGGTCGTGAGTAACTTCATAATATAGGAATTTATTATAGCCTTCTACAGAGTATATTGTTAATGTTTGTTCCATTTTGTTCATTTTTTTAATTACCTGTTTATATTGTTTGATTTTTTTCTGATTTTATTGCTTATTTTGCTCATTTGTGCTCATTGTTTTATATTATCATGCAAATTTTTAGTGGATTTGTTTTTTTTTTTTCCTCATTTTGTTGCTTATTTGGTGCATTTTTTGCCCATGTTTGCTTACTTTGTCAACTTTTTGAAATTTATTTAATCATTTTGGCTCTTTTTGTTACTCACTTTGTTTATTTTGTGGGTTTGCGTGATTATTTGGTTCACTTTAGCTTATTGTATTAATTTTTTCATGCTCCATGGTTCATTTTTTTGCTTGTGTCCTCGATTATTTTGTGCATTTTCCCATCAATTTTTTCTTATTTTGTTTGTTTTTTAAATGCATTTAATCATAATCAATTTGAATTAATCATTGAAATTTATTTAATCATTTTGGTAACAAATTAACAAATTTATTTTGTTAATTTTGGTTCATTTTTGTTAATTTGCTTGCTTTTTAAATTTATTTCATGATTTTAGCTTCTTGTGTTGCTTCATTTTCTGTACATTTAAGCTTATTTTTCAATTTTGGTGAATTTATTAGATTAATATTTGCTGATGTTGTTGCTTACTTTGTTGAGTATTTTTTAAATTAATTTGCTTAATTATTTTGTTCATTTTACTAATTTTTTGCTTGTGCTCTTGCTTATTTTGTGCAATTTTGTCCATATTTGCTTGTTTTGTTAATTTTCTGAAATGTATTGTAGTGTTGCTCCTTTTCTTCCTCAGTTTGTTCATTTTGTTAATTTTCTTGATTATTTTGTTCATTTTTACACCTCTCGTTACTTACTTTGTTCATATTCTGCGCATTTCTGCTTAGGGTTAGAGCTACTCTTCCTTTTACTCAAATACTCATGTTTAGGAATACGGTACTTCTACTTGGGTCATTAGAATCATAAAGTAACAGTACTTTTACTTTGTTTCTGTTTACCCAGCAGAACGCTGTTCATACTCACTGACGCATGTATCCAAATGTAACCGAGTAGAAGTACACTTCTTTTCACCACAAATGTAACTGAGTAAAAATCCTTTGCAAAACCACTACTGTCAGAAGTACATACTGCATTTTGAACATGCTACACAGGTACATGCAACTGAACCACCTCAGGTTTGAATTGCAGAGGAGGATAGTGCTCAAGTACATTTACTCCTTTGCATGTACTTGAGTAGTTTTTCCCATAAGATGTACTTCTGAGAGTAGCTATTTCGCACAGTACTCTATACCTCTACTCAGTTACATTTGATTGCAGCTCAGTGAGGGAGTAAAAAGCTTAAAATGAAAAAAATAAAATTAACCAAATGTGCATAATGAACAAAACAATCAAGGAAATGAACAAAATGAATAATGTAAGCAACAAAGCGAGCAGAAATATATACAAAAATGAACAAAAATTAACAAGAAATGAACAAAAAGAATCCAGAAAATTAACAAAACTGAACAAAATGATCAAGTAAACTAAAAAATATAAAACGTAACAAACATAGATGAACAATATAATCCAGGAATTGAGAAAAGAATCAACAAAATCATAGGTAAAAATGATTTACATAATCAAGTATGTGAACAAAATTAATAAAATAAGCAACACAAGCTGAACATAAAACAAAAGGAAACAGTTCTAAAATATAACAATAATAATGGTTGTTAAAGTTAAAAATGAGCAAAAAACAACAAAATAAGCAACAAAATAAGCAACATACTTGTTTGAACGACATATATTCTGCTGTAATAATGTCCATATTCTTAAGTTAGTCCCTACTTAAGTAGTTTTGTATGGGATACTTTTTTACTCTTACTTAAGTACCTATGTTTAGTACTTCTACTTCTGCTTGAGTTATCATATTTATAAAGAAAAAATTATTTCTTATTTTTTCATTGTATACAGTTTTGTTTTTGTTTATTTGAGAACTTTTTATTTATCATAGAATTTACTACCAGCAGTTTGCAGTTTTTTGGTTCATTTTAAATGTTCTTTCCTTACTGCACCGAAAATGACCCCAACCGTGACCTTAAAACCAGAATACGTACGTAACCATAATATTTTTTCCGTACTATTACATCCCTATGGAGTAGTGTTTCTATTTACCCAGCGTAGCTCTAGTTGGACCCCCCTAAGGCCCGTGACCCGCACCTTGAGACCCGCTGCGTCTAGCAGCTACTGCAAAACGACGTCTCCTTTGCCGTTTGGCTTTTAATAGCTCTGGAAAATCAGCTTTTCTTTGATGAAAATGGCATCTAAGTAAGCGAAGGTTGATTTTAGAAGCTTTCCATTTATTTAAAGCTTTTCCCTCAAGGACAGGCTCATTTGAATTCCCCACAGGGACGATCAGGTTTAACAAACCTTCTGCTAAACCCAGTTAGAGAATTTTCTTTATGGTCCCTGCGGAGTTCAGACACTTATTCACGGTATTTTTTTGGCCTTTTTGCTTGTGGGTTTGGCACCGGGGGTGGGGGGGGTAGTGGGAGGGGCGCTCCGACTGTATGTGTCATGTGCATGTTAAAAAAAAAAAAAACAGTGAAACAGGGAGCCTTGTTGAAAAGGGGGAGAAAATGTATGTGTTTTTCTTGGTGGTCTCTGATTCACTCAAACACAACGATAGAATTAAAGCCAGGAGCTATTAGCAGCATGGAGAGTCTGGGGCACCAGCCAAGGCAAAGACGTTTCCAACAGGATGGACATGAATCATAGGCAGCCATGGATAAAGGTTTAAAGTGGCTGCACACAGGAACCCAGTCGTTGTTTGTATACTCTTCATTTTAGCGGCGAGTGCTTGTCCTCTTTGTGCTGTACACATCCGTGATCGGCTGTCAGTCAAGTCCTTCTCTCTGTCGGTGCCGTAGGTGGGAGAAAAACTAGGTCTTCACTCATCTTCACCTGCTGACTGTATGAAACATCACTTCCTGTGGTATAAGTACGCGCCATTTTCACTGCTGATGGGAGTGAATTTGACAACAGAGCCAAGTCTAGTGGTTCGCACGCTGCTATTGTAGAAAAAAAAAAAAAACACCTCATTTTCACACTGGAGCTGCAACTATTAATAGATTAATCCAGGGGTCTGCAACTTGTGGCTCTTTAGCCCCTCCTCAGTGGCTTTGTCCTGTGATGAATAACATGTAAGAAATCAAAATGAGCAAAATAAGCATTGAATCAACAGCAAGAAAAAAAAAAAAGAACTGGAGAATTAAGAAAAAATTGAAAAAAAATGAAAAAAGAAATCCACAAAATGAATAAAACAGCCACACAAGAATTGAACAAAAAATTAAGACCAAATTTAACAAAATAATCCACAGCATAAAGAAAGTAAAGAACAAAAACAACACAAAAATGACTAAAATAATAAATTAACTTGATGAAAACAAATAAAAAATGGACAGAATAATCAACAAAATTAACAGTCAAATAAATGAACAAAAACAAGAGACTGAACAAAAATAAGCAAAATATTTCACAAAAAAGGAATAAAATGCTAAATAAAATGAACAATAATGTACAAAAATAATCAACAAAGTAAATAAAAAATACATTCTTAATAAACAAAATTACTATAAAGGACAAAACAAAAAGTAAAGTATTGATACATTTTTTAACACATTGCAGCTAAAATATGCAATGTGGCTTTGTTCAGTAATGGAAGTCACATATTATAATAAATTGAAATGAGTAAAATAAGCACAGAATGAACAAGATAAAAAATGAGAAAGACATCCACAAAATGAACAAAAGAATCATGAAAATGAGCAAAATAATCAACAAAAGTGAACAAAAATCAGCAAAACACAATGAAATGAGCAAAAATGATTAAAAATAGTCAAACAAATAAGCACAAAATAAAGAAAATAATATATAAATCTTGCGATAACCACATTTTTAGCTCATATTAAGTTTTCTCTTGTTGTTTGACAGTGAACTGTGCGTATTTACATTCACCTGTATGTGAAGCTGACATTTATTGATGACATTGAATGTATGAGTTAGAACTGACTCCATGTTATAAAGTTTTTTACTTTTTTACTTCTACTCAGTAAGCCAAATGTAACTGAGCAGAAGCACATTAATTTTCACTGCAAACATAGTAAAAAGTACTCTGAGAAGGTAAAGGAGTAGATGTACTTGAGTACCACCCACATTTGAGTATGAGTCATTTTTTTAAAGCAGAATGAGTACAATGAACAAAATAATCATGCAAATATGAACACATTCAGATAATTGAACCAAGTTTAAATAATAAGAATGATGCACAGAAAATTAACAAAGGGCATAAAAATGAACAAAATAATCAAGTAACAAAATGAACAATCTAAACAACAAAAGGAGCAAAAATTAAAAAATTAATAAAAAAAATTAATTAATCAAGCAAATGAGCAAAAATGAACCAAAAAAAAAATCACATGGTAAACATAATACAGTCAGGGCAAATCAACAGAATAATCAATAAAATTAACTAAATGAAGAAACTATGCAACAAAAGTAGCAAAAAAATTAACAGATCAAGCAAAATGAACAAATGAACCAAAAAAAAAAAAATCATGTGAGAAAAATATAATAACAACAACAGAGCAAAATAAGCAACAAAATCACAACTAAATAATCAGATACATTTAAAAAATGCACAAAATTAAACATAAGTTAATAATATACTATATACATGGCTCGTTATTCCTCATTATGAAGTTACTCAGTACTTAGAGATACTTTTTCACTCTTACCCAAGTGCTAATTTTAGGAGTACTTTTACTTGAGTCATTAGAATGATAAAGTAACAATACTTCAACATGAGTACTGTGTGTACTCTACACACTGCTGGCTATGTAAGACAAGGGTAGTTACTCTAATTATGCCAAAAAACTCTACAGCGCTCAATATTATGACAATATCTGTGTTGCCAGATAAAAACGAGAAGGAGCATGGTGACGTAGAACAGATCCACACAGTCAGAAATACAGAATAAAAAAAAAAAACAAAAAACTTTGGAGTGCAAAGCTCCATAAATCTAGTGGCATGTATTCGCATGAGAATATCAACAATATTCCCTTCAAGTGTCATCAGAGCTGTAATGATCGCTCTGAGGGAAATGTAATCTCTGAATAAAATATAGGTTCCTCAGTGAATAATCCCTCTGTTGATGGGAGAGGTTTTCATATGGCGTGTTGGCTATTGTGACTGTGAGCGATCAGATCAGGCGATAAAGTGCTAGGTGTAGTTTGTTTCCAATTGTGTCCCTGAAGCGAGGAGCTCTTGTCAGGCAGGTAGTATGTGAAAGTGAATAGAGAGTGGAGAAAGGCTGAAGGAGGCTGATTGGGAAGCTTTGTGGAGGTGACAATGGATGGATGCAAAGCTATACTCGCCTCTGCATTCATCTGGACTGTGTGCTGATGATATTTCAGGACGCAGGCCCTCCAGGAAAGGCAGCACCCCACACTCCTTCTGAATGCCATTGTACGCTATGTAGGCTGCAGTGTGTGTGTGTGTGTGTTTACTGAGAAACTGTGCCTGCTGTTTCCACTTTTCCTGTGTGTGTAGTCACTCCACGTGTGTGTGTGTGTGTGTGTGTGTGTGTGTGTGTGTGCACCTTTATTTTGTGTCAGTGTGCTACATGTGCATGTCTGTGTTTACAGCACAATTTCTCTCTAAGCAAATCTGTAATATGTGTGTGTTTATGCCGTATTGTCTGTGGGCAAATTTGTGTGTGTACATGTGTTTACTCTGCAATTTGTGAACGTGGATGCATTTAAAAAAAAAAAAAAGAAAAGCTTTTTTTGTGCAAGGACTGGGTTCTTTTGTGAAATGTTCCTCACAGGCAGATCCAGTGTAATGTTTGCACACTGACGCAGCCTTTCTGTGGTATTTTAAGCAGCGCAGACACACTGAGTCTAGAGATCCATATGATGAGTTCTTACAGTAACCCGACACATTTACCCAGTGAACCCAAAACCTGCCTTTTCCAACACACTCCAAGGGTTATACTTAGTAACAGAATGGTGGTGGGTGTTACTTCCTGGCATGTGTAAGTATAGAAGATACTCCATCTGCAGTTAAACTAATAATCTGCTGTATTTACACATAAATAAATGTTTATTTTACTGTTTTACCAGATGCACACGTCAGCCTCTATTTAAATCTTCCTTGATTTTGAATATAAATCATTAGTTGATTGAAAGCAGGACTGTCTGCTGCTTTTTCAGTGCAGTCCTAATAAGAAAACGACACAAAAAATAAGTCCACCTGCTATTTTGTGTCATGGAAATCACTACTGTGGAGAACCTGTGGACAAGCATTATAAAAAGAGACATAGTCTATTATCATGCTTGGTCCTGGTGTTTGTAAGGTTCTCCCTCAAAGACATTGGGAACAGGAACTTCCACTTAGATTGAAATAAATAAAAGAAGAACTGAGGTGTACGACAGAGTAAACCTAATGTCTGCTGAAGATGGGATACAGCATTGACCATTTCATGTGCTTTTTGTTTGGGGTGAATTTGCATTTGTGGAAATGTTAGCTTGGCGAGACACGGTGTGCAGCATGAATTAAAGAGTTATAGTGTTCCGCATGAAGACATCAACTCCCTGTGTGCAACTCCATGCTCAGTAGAGCTGTGGTCTCTCCTGGGCTTCTTACCACAGTGGGGAATAAACTTGACAGTCCTCTGGCCTGGGTTTGGCCATAAAAAAATGTTTGGCACGCTGGTCAATGCCATCTCTCTCTCCAGCAGCTCTTTGGTCTTCTTCTGCCTTTTTTTATTGCCTGAAAATATCTCCTGCCTTCCAGCTATATCGTAACACCCTGCCATTGCAGACTTCTCTGAATTAACTCCTGAATTTTGCTCGGACTGAGACCAAGTCACAGGGATTTTCTGTGGCAGATTTCTCCCCGCTGAGTCTCCGAGACGATGCTGTGCTTTGTCTTGTCTCCTCCTGCCAGAACAGCCTGCTCTTTCTCACCGGCTTTGAGGATCTGAATCCGCAGCCGCTCCTTGTGTCGTCTATCAACCTGACACTGGTGGCTTTCACTACAACTCTGCATACAAGATTTGATTTTGTAAAGTCGGAGATGGCAGTGAGGGAAAGAGGGGGTGTGGGGTAGGATGGGGTAGGCGGGCGGGCGAGCGTGAGCTTGTGAGGCTTGTAGATGCTGCAAAACACACACAGCATCTCAGAAAAAGGTAACGCATACAGTAAGCCATCCCTGCCAAGCTTGATGCTTCAAAACACCTTTGGATAAAACAGACAGAGATGTAAACAGGCAGAGAACTCTAAAAATAACTTGACAATATTGTCACAGCACAATGGCAGGCAGCAGAGGCCACACGGACAGGATGAGATTACCACAGTATTTCGCTGCGTTGGGGGGACTCATGACTGCCCCTCTCCTCTACAATGGGCTGTTGGCGTTTAGCACCGGCCAAATCACCACTTAACAAAAGCTAATTTCTCACTTGGTTAAACTGGGAAGGATTAGGGGCCCTGTGTCGGCGCAATCCATGTTTGGTGAAGAGTGAGGGATGGAGGCATGTTAGGAAAGGATTTAAACCTCAATTACAAGGGACTGAGAGCTTTTGTGTGTCCGTGGCGAAGGTGGGACACTGAGGTTTAGCGACTTCGCTGGAAATGTTTGCTGCCTTGTTGTGCACGTGTGCGTGGGTGTGTGCGTATGTGCATGCAGCCGAGGGTGGCACAGCCTGACAAATACATGTTGATCCCCTTGTTTCGGAGGGTTTAAGTCTCCCCAGTTTCACATACTAACACCACTTGGGCTCAACACAAGGAAGGACAACTTACAGTCAAAGCTTATGCAGTTTAAAACCTTCGTGATTGTGAGGCGTCATGGAAACAGTAGGTTTGAGTTTATATTGCCTACCTGCTGCATTAACACTCTAGGTTTTTCAAGAGCCTTTAGAATACCTTAGCAGCCTTCTTAAGATGTCTAATTAAGTGCTTTTCAAATAATCTCACTTTGCCTTTTCTGTATAATTTTATGTGTAAAGCATCTACCTCTGTTACCAGCTGCAGAAGACTTTATTCCTCTGTCTTGTAGTGCTCCCTAGCACTGCTCAAGGCTCTTTACTGCCCCTTAAAACCACATAGCACTACCATTGTAGTCCAACCAACTTTTACTTGCCTTTTTTTCCCATCAACAAGTACTTGGCAGATTTTGCTGTCTTTTGTCTCCGCTAGTCATCTGTTTATTGGGTGTAAGGGACAATCTTGGTAGCGCTACTGTACTTGAAAACCACCATGCCAGTCTCCTTCAGTCTTTCACCCAGACTGAGGTTTTTAGCTGCTTTCAGCTACTCTTGTCTCTTGGAGACTTGTGGGTGAAGAAAAGTGGGTTAGGGGTGTGTGGAGGAGTAGACCCCCCCACCCCCCCAAACACCAAACCCTTTCGTTTGTATCAAAGCTTTGGCTCACCCCCGCTGACACCCGTGAATTATTCACTTAGAGGAAAAGATAAACAAAGCTTGCTAGCTACAGTTGTTCTATTGATTTCTTTGGGCAACATCACAGATAACAAAAAGAGGGCCGGAGGAAAGGAGCTGAGCTGCTGCCGTCTCTTTTTTTTCATCTGCAAATAAATCAATAACATGCGTAGTTTTTCTCCTGAGAAAGCAACCTGTGTCCTGTTTCCCAGGAAAGCAAATAATGCATTTAAATTATATCTACTTTGTTATTTAGGTAGTTAGAGCATGTGTGTATGGATTGGGGGCCTTCCCATGTGGGAGCAGTCTTTTCTACCTGTTGTTTAGGCTAAAATTGCCCTTCGCTGGGGTAATTTGCCATTCGGAGCGAGGTTGGGGGCTGGCCAAGTAAACAATGCTGGCTGAAGGCCAACAACTGGCAGTACAGCCCCTCTGATTAGAAACAGGCAGACACTCACTTGCTTTTTCTCTTCCTTGTACAGTGAATGAGTGAGACTTTTATTTCACTTTGCTGTTTGAAACAAAGTTTTTCTGGTTACAGCAATTGCTAATGTCAGAACGATCTTGCAACCACATTGCAGCCAACATGCTCTTCCATATCCATGACCACAAATGCTAGAGTCGGCATATGAATTGTCGTGCATGCAGGACACAGAGCTAAATTTTTGGCCCATTTAGCAAAATTCCTGGCCAGCCACAGGATCCCTTAACTGCCCCATTGGCACCACTTGAAGGCTTGCAGATAAAAGGCGTACCTGGAAGGAAATTGCAGGTTGGCGGGTGCTGCGTTTTGTCTCTCCCATTCTAAGGCTGCTTAATCACTAGAGGGTTTCTCCATTGTTTTTACTCCCCCTGCCCCACAGCAGATTATTATGTCATCAAGATACTTGGATCCACCGGAGTACTGTATGACCACCCATGCAGGCATTCACAACAATCACAGGGCCTGAGATATTTTCCTCCTTTTCCCAAATGTGAGTGGTCAGTGGATAAAGTGCGACCAGCTGCAGGCAGGCCTGGGTCCTCGGTGGCCTCCCGTCATGGTTGCCAGCACAGCGCTGCCATCTGCCTTGTTGCGGTGCAGAGTCTTGCTAGCAAGGGAAATCAGATCAGTGCATTTAGTGTAGCTTGATGTAAGCTTCACCACAACAGCTACACAAAGCAGCAAGCACAGCGAAACACTCCAAGGAGCAGAGTTGAGAAAATCTCGCAGAGGAAGCCTTGACCTAAATGGTCACTATTTGAGTCTAATGAGCAATGGAGCAAGCTGGGACCTTGGCTCTGGCTGGCCCTGACTGTGTTTGTGATGTATAAATTCTGCAAGAACACAGAAAAGAAGTGACAGATGTAGCATGGTGGAAGTACAGAATATGTCACTCACATTTGAGTTTATCGCTAATATCACACTCGAAAATACAAATGCAGGACACGTCTTGCATTTTTTAAAATCTACGTTTTGAGGCTTGTGTGTGATCATTTAAACTGCATCAGTCAAATACTGAACCTACTTATGTAGGAAAAATATCTCCTTCTGAAGAACTGTCTTTTGGTCAAAATGCATGGAAAGTTCCCCGGTAGTTAATTTGGTTAAAAATTTCTTAGCAGCTAAAATAACCCTCTGCAACTTTTGTGGAGGAGATGAGTTAAAAGCATTCTTCCTCCACGCTCACTCATCATATATTTTTCCCCAGTCTTCACATCTTTGTTGTGTTTGGCTGCTGCAGTGACCAGTGAGCTATGACTATGAGGTTCTTTTAAGTTCCAACGTGCTCTCTCGCCTCTCACTGTGTCATGTCCTCATATGACAAAGAGTTTTTTCCAGTTCTTGTAGTTCCTCCTTCTGTACAGCACTTAACCTCCTCCTTCCTTTTGTAACTATCACCCTCTTACTCATTGTGATACCTTATTTTTCAGACCTGGGCTGCAGAGGAAAATGTGCCTGTGAAGCAGCAGCACGCTATGACTTGTCTTAGCATGTGCCACAGCCTTAGTCCATGTCACATTACGTTGCAGCAACTTCCAGCATGTCAGATACTGTGGTTGCATGTTAAAGCATGTTACGGTTGGTCACAGGTTGGATTTATGTGCATGCTGCTGTGTGCTATAGTATCACGTTGAGCTGTGTGCACTTGTACAAATGGTAGCAAATAAGTTTAATAAGTTTAATTTCTTAAGATGATGCCACGTGATCCTTATGAAACAGTGTGACTGATTTTCACACTGTGATATTCTAGCTGTTGTTTCAAAAACAAAATTCCCCCTTAAGAGATGAGGCTACACTATGCATCAGACTGTATGTGTGTGTGTGTGTGTGTGTGTGTGTGTGTGTGGGGGTGTGTCTGTGTGTGTGTGTGTGTGTCTGTGTGTATGTCTGTGTGATGGTATGAGGCTCGACAAATGAAAACAGATTGGAGTGGTTATGGGAGCAGGCCTGCTTCCAGTTAGTGTGGAGACAGCAGGAGTACTGTTCCTTTCCTTTCTCCTTCCTTTCTTTTTTCTTTCTCCTTCCTATATCCCTTTCTTTCCTTTCCTTTTTCTTTATTCATTCTGTTTCCTTTCCTTTCTTTCTCTTTCCTATTTCCTTTTCTCCTCTCCTCTTTCCTTTTCTTTCTCCTTCCTATATCCCTTCCTTTCCTTCGTCATTCCTTTTTCTTTATCCATTTTGTTTCCTTTCCTTCCATTATCCTTCCTATCTCCTTTTCTTCTTTCTCTTTCCTTCTCCTCTCCTTTTTCTTTATCCTTCTTTCCTTTCCTTTCGTTTCCTTTCCTTTCTCTTTCCACTTTCCTTTTTCTTTATCCAGACTGTTTCCTTTCCTTTCTTTATCCTTCCTATTTCCTCCTCTCCTTTTTCTTTATCCTTTGTTTCCTTTCCTTTCCTTTCTGACTCCTTTTTCTTTTTCCATTCTTTTTCCTTTCCAAACATAACAACAGAAAAAACAGCAAAAAATATGACTGTGGTTTGGCTATAAATTCATTTATTTATGATTCAAATTAAGGTCACCATCCCTTCTTCAAAATGCTAGTTTCCATTTAACCATCAGTCTGATTAGTGACACTTAGTTGAAGCTGCAGGCTGATAACTTGTCAGTAAACGTCTATTTTCCTGTATATGCAGTAGCCTAGTGAAGCTCTATTTGACCTTGTACAGACTCCTGGTTCGTGTTTTTCAGGCACTCTGAAAAGCCTGGAATAATAAACTTTAATTATGCATTGTATTATTCTAACTGAAATTGGACTCTTAACGTACCTAATCTACAGTTTGCTTCAATATATAAACTGAAAGTAGCTTCAGTGAACTGACTGTGCACTGTGTCCCGTCCTGCAGGTACCGTATATATTTCTTCAGTGTCTCTGCTGCCTTTCTTCAGCTCCACAGTCATCCAGGCCTTATAAGGGTCTTGAGCGCAGACCTGTCCCCTCATTCCTCCCACCATCCCCTCCATCTGTGCCCTCCACTAACCTCCATCTGGTCTGGATCTGCTCTCGTCCTCGACCTGCCCCCCTTTACCTCCACTCCCGCCTCGCTCCCACTTCTCTGCTGCCATTTCTGTATAAACAAGTGGAGTCTGACCATAACACTCAGACCCCGGGCTACACTCCTTCATTTCCAACCCCTCCTCATCACTACCTCCTTCCCATACTTCACCTCTCTTTCCACCTCAGCAAACCGTTTCTGTCTGCTTCTCCATAGGTGAAGCTACTCAGCTCAAATATGACTTCTTTTACGCGTACGGTACCTTTTAGGGGTAAGAAGATATTCAAATAGCCGTTAAAGGTTACATTTACAAGAAAAGATCCCTGCTACGTGCTTGAAGTTGAAAAGGTGAAGCTGATCAGAGGGCATAATGTTGAATTCATAAACTGAGGATTACACTCAACTCTGTGTGGTTCACCGGTGGAGCAAGAGAGAGAGGGAGAAAGAGACATCTTTTCTTCTTGATGCCGGTGTCAGGCAGCACTGTAATATGTCTTATTCAGACAGGAGGGGCACTGCTACATCATAGCCCGGGATGGGGCTTTGGCATGTGTGTGTGACTGTGTGTGTGTGTGTGGTGTGTTCCAGGAGACTCCCACTTGGCAGCGCACACTTTGGACGAGATTTATATGAGGGGATGGAAGGAGGGAGAGGATTTGGATGGGACAGGCGACAGGGAGACGTAGAGGGGAGAGAGAGGGAGAGATCCAAAAATGTGTTGGACTGCCGTCCCGGTCAAATCAGGCTCATGGCAGAGTTTCTCTATTGTGGCTACAGAGACCAAGCCAACTCTTCACCTGACAAGATGTCAATGACTAAACCTCAAAAGACGAAAACACTTTTGAGCCTCTACAGACGAGCGGTCCGCGCAGGATACTGAACGGCAAAGATCTGCCTCAGTGTGCTCAATAAGGGATTCATCATCTTATATGTTCTGCCACTGAAGTAAAGCACAGTCAGGTTGCACAACCCCTCTACCATATGTTGTTTATTCCTCCAAGTGTCTCAGTCCACATTTCAAGCTAGAGCCGAATTCAGTGTTAGTTCTTTCATCTTTTAACATCTACTCTTTTCATCAACCTTAGGGTTAGAAGAAGTTTAAGTGTAACCCTAACTCTAAAACTGGTAAAATTAATGTTAGAATATGTATTTATCAGAGGTGTGTATAGTATATGTAGTATTTAAGTACATACTCCTTTACATGCACTTGGCTAGTTCATTTAAAAATGTACTTCTGAGAGTACTATACATTTTATTCTTAAAAGTGTACTGCTACTCAGTTCTATTTTGACACAGTTCAGTGAGTCAGAGTAAATTTGGCACAAATTTTGTTTTTCTTCAAATCTCGGGGAGGAACAGTTTATGTGCTGCTACTTTATCGACCGACACAGCAGAAAAGAACAAAATAAGCCACAAAATCACCAAAAGCAACCAGGTAAACTATCAAAATCTAGCAAAACAAGCAACAACAAAAATAATTTGCAAAAATGAATAACATAATCAGGCAAAGTAAGAAAATGAAGCAAGTTAACAAAAATGAACAAAACAACCAACAACATAGGTTAAAATGAACAAAACAAATTGCAAAAGAATGGGCAATGATGATCTAAATACTCAAGAAAATAATAATCACATCATATATTTTCCTTAATCTGCTTGGTCCTGGTCGCTTTACTTATCACAATTAACGTGGACATTGAATGCTGAATAATCTATTCAAACACAGTATACACTAAATTCAATTACATTGCTCACTACTTGAATATATATTTTTTCCAGATATTTTTTACTCTTACACAAGTACTTATTTTTACAAGTACTTTACTTGAGTCATTTTAACTTTAAAGTAACCATACTTTTACCTGTGTACTTTTTCTGTTTACTCCGCACACCACTGGTCATTATATATTCGTTCGTGTATAAACAAGGCAAATCATTGTGTTTTGGCTGGCTTTAGAATTAGTCAGGTTTATGTCCACAAAGGGAGGGGCTGCCATGAGACACCACCATGTTTACACAGTGGCGTAGAACAGATCAGCCAAACAGTGAGTCTGGCACGCACACTCTTCTAAATCCATTTGGAAGGATGCAGTGAAGTAAGGGCTTGATCGCAGTTTGCAGGATGGCACTAAATTCTTCACACTGCACCATTAAATAAGTCTTTTGTCGACTCACTGCTGTACTTATACAGGTTTACAGTGAGCAGGTTTAGCTTGTATTGAAGTAAACACTGAGTAGGCAGAGTGCTGTTGTAGTATGTAGTGCAGGGGTCTGCAACCTGTGGCTCTTTAGCCCCTCCCCGGTGATGGACATAACACATTAATACATCAAAATGAGCAAGATATGCACTAAATCAACAAAAAGAAGAAAAAATCAACTACATATTGAACCAAAAAAAAAGACAAAATCTATGCAAATCTGTAAAATGAACAGTAAAGTTAAAAAAATGAACAAGATTAAACAATATAATAAATTAAATGATAAAAAATAAGACTAAGAAAATGAGCAAAAATTTCTATTAACATACTGAAAAAATATTGATTAAATCAAACATGAGCAAAATAATCAGAAAAATGTACAAAAAATTCACAAAAATGACTAAAATAATAAATCAGCTGCATGAAAATGTTTATAACATTAAGAAGCTGTTGAACAAAATAATAGACAAAATAATCAAATGAACAAAATGTTCAAGTAAATGAATGAGTTGAAGTAAGTCAAAATAATGAGTGAAATAATCCACAAAAATCAACAAAAATGAATAAAATTATTATATAAATGACCAAAAACTTAACCCAGTAACCTGCACAATGAACAAAAATGAGCAATAATGAACAAAATAATTAATAAATTGAACAAAATGAGCAAAAATAATCAAAGAAATAAACAAAAAAATGAATGCAATAATAACCTAATTGGTGTTGACATGTTACCAGCTAAAGCATACGTCATTATGTCATGTGGTACATACAGGGTTTGAATATTTTTTTTGTGGCTATAGACACATATTTTGTTGCCTTTCTGTCCAAAAAGGGCTCTTTGTTCTGCCAGTGTTGCAGACCCAGAGGGTGGGGTGGGGGTTGGGGGGTAGGTGCTGCATGAAATGGATGACAAAAGGTACATAAATGAAGGTTTGACAGCCTGAATAGATCTCAAGCTACTTTAGAGAAACCCCATTGTAGTCAACAGTTGTTTTAGATCGAACTTGACTAAATAAAAATACACTGAACATAGCGCCGTCCTCTGTCTATGAGGTGTATTAACTCCGTTGTGTTCCGTCTCTTTCACCGCAAATAGTTACATCTCGCTGTATCGTCCTCCACACGCAGTCAGAGTGCCATGTACCAGGTGCATCCTGCTTGGATCTTGCGAGTTTACCTCCAGGATTAGGAGGACCACTGGCACCAGGAGGCGTGTTTTTACCCCTTACACCCACATACACACTGCAGTTCCACATACACACTCCCCAGGTGCAGTGGTGCGGGCCATCAATGTGGGATTAGCTGGTATGCTCTGGCACTCTCTCCTGGTAATCCCTCTAATTTGTTAACAGGGCACAGAGACAGGGACACACACACAAACACACACACACACACACTTCGACTGTGGCCGTTTGTTTTGAATTGCATCTCACTTCCTAATTTTGCCTACTTCCCTCCCGAGTGATGGACGGCGTATGTGTTCTTCCTCCTCTTCCTCTTCCTGCTGGTCCTTCACTCTCCTAATGAGCTAAATGCATTCTAATTTGACTATGATCAGCTAAGCCTGCCTTTAAAATTCATAACGTAAGACCGCCAAAGCACCCCCCCCCCTTGCTGCCTCCACTCCCCTTCTCATCTTGCCATGACTGTCAGGGCTTGTATACACTTACACACACATTCGCACAGACACCTTGCACAATGATAATCCTTTGTTGGCTGGATAACATGCAGAGAAGATGGGGTAATGCTAAAGTTCAACACACGCTGGGATGAAAGAAGGTTGCGTAGGCTCCGAAAGAGACAGAGTAAAGGACAGAGAGTTGGAGAGGAATGGGGAAAATAAAAATAAATGCAGCTCATGTTGATTCTTTTGACGTTACCTGTTAACTTTTCTATCTGGGTTAGTCCTGTTGCGATCAACGGGCTCTGCTGGATGCCTAAACTTGCTTTGTTCCCGTCCAGCTGTCAAGGAAATTACACACACACAAAAAGAAAAAAAAAAAAAAAAACGCTTGAGATGCTGCTTAAATTAAAATGTAAGTTAAACAGATGTCCATCAACTGTGCTCAGACTCTTCCTGCAGTAAAATTCCCCACTGATTGGAGTTTTGATAAAGATTCCTAGCTTGGTTTCTGATATTTAAATTGGCACTCGGTCAGTTTATTTTTAGCCTGATGTTAAAGGAAGACAAATTCAGAGGCTGTTGTGGAATTAGGCTTAAGCTGCTAAATCAGGGGTCTGTAACATTTACATTTTATAACATGTTGTAACATTTACAACAACACATTTTGGCCAGAAAGACAACAAAAAATGTGTCGAGAGCTGCAAAAATATGGAGCATTTTGCTTCATTTGTTCATTTTGTTGAATTATTTTTGTATTTTTTTATTTTTGTGTATTGCTTTATTCATTTTACTGAAACTTTGTTCATTTTCCTGATTATTTTTCAAATGTTTAAACATTTTGCTCAGTTTTGTGTGATGTTTTTGTTCATTTGGATGCTCCTTTTCCTTCATTTTCTTGTTTTTTGTTCTTTCTCATGACATTATTTTGTTCATTTGTCCTCATTTTTCATTCAGTTAATTTGCAATTTTAGCCATTTTTTTTGTAAATTTCTTGTCAGTTTTTTGGATGATTTTGTTCAGTGTTGTTCTTCCTTTTCATGTTTTGTTCAATATTGTTTATTTAATCATTGTTTTGTTCGTTTTATTTATTCTAGTGTTTAATTTTGTGTATATTCTTGATTATTGTGCTCATTTTGTGGAGTGTCTCCTTCAGTTCCATCTTAATTATTGATTTATTATAACACGTTACTTCCACCACTGGATAAAGCCACATGAGCCACTGGAGCGGGGCCAAGGAGCCACATGAGGCGATTTGGTAAAGCTTCATCAAACCCTAACAAAAACATTTTGTGATATTATTACTCTAACTTCTGAACCATTACAAAATGTGTTTGGCTAAATAAACAGAACCTATAAACGCTTGCTTGAGGTGAGTGGAGCTGTCATACAGACCTGTCAATCAAAGCCCAGGAAGACAGAGATTTGTCAGACTCAGTGGACAATGAGCGGGACTGTTCAGTGAGGCTGATGCAGAATTAATTTAAAGTTGTAATACTGCTGTTGGACACTGGGGCACCGATCATTGGGCTCCAAGAAGCCCTGACTCCCATAGAGTTACATTAGACTTCCCTGAAAATACTAAGCAAATACATTTTTGTCAGGACTCATCATGGTCTCTAACGTTTTATTTAGACCCTATAAGAGAAGGGTTTTTGAGAAGTTGCTATGGTAACCAGACTCGTGAGTGGAGTAGGACCAAGTTGGACCTTTGTACCTTCTATTTATTTCATAGTTTTTGCTGACAGACACTCAACTGTAGTTGTGGTTCAGTGTTAACATTAATATGACTTAGGCAATGCTTGGTGAAGTGTTGCTGTGTCAGTAAGCTAGCAGTTAGCATTAGCTTACCCATCATACTATGCTCCTGTAGCTCTGCCACCATTAGTCTAAATATGTTGGCATCCTGTTTTTACTTCCAAAATATCACCCAGGAAGTGAAAACCTGATTGGTCTGAAAGAGTCAGTTCAGAAACCAATGGGTGACATCAGGTCGTCAGGATCACTTTGTCCACTAATACACTGCCTGGCCAAAAAAATGGTCACCACCTGGATTTAACTAAGCAAATAGGTACGAGACTCCCATTGGATAATTTCTGCATGGGTGATTATGTTTC